>PVHP010026802.1:5445-24356 GCA_004024765.1 Zapus hudsonius | reverse complement strand
TTTTTTTTTGTATTTTTCATCTGCAGTGTGACCTTGGCTACAGATCCCAGGCTCAGGGGATATGCCAGCATAATTGTGTTTTTATTTGCCACTTGCCTTCCATATAAGTAGGTTGAACCCAGCTGCAGAGACTAAAGCTGAGTCAGGTCAAAAGGGCGCTGGCATTCACAGTTGTAATCTATTCTTCCAGCACATGGTCTGTGCCAGGAAACAGAGGCATGATTAACAAAGTTGGCCCGTGTTCCTTTGGAATCACAGAGCGAGAGTGTATTTACAGCAGGATATGGGAACGGTGAGTGAGTCACCTGGTGCATTATTTGGCACGTGATCTGAGCCTGCTCGGTCCCCTTCTCCAATGTCAGAATGGGAAATGGGGTGCCCACAAGCATTTTGTCTTACTTATTAAGGTCTAGTGGCTTATGCTTTAGGGACATTTGCTGAGTCATGGCTCCCCGTGGTCTATGCACTCAATAAATTTTTGTTGACTTGAATTGTTCTCTCCTTCATTTTTAAAAATAATCCATGCCGCAAACTCTACCCTTGTCTTCATGGCTATTTTAGCACATCCACAGGAGGCCTTGTTACCCAGGGCAAGAGCTCATGGTTGTGGCTGCTTCCCTGACTTCACTGGCTAAATTTTCTGTTGTGCTTTGAATGATATGTCCTACATAAACTCATGCATTGTGAATGCTTGGTCCCCTGCTGGTGGCAATTTGGGAGGAGGTGTGTTGCAAGGGGACAGGCTTAGGGGTATAATATCCCAGCTTCCCCCTTACCAGAATTTAGCTACTTTTGAGGCTTCCTGCCAGCTGCTGTGGCAAGATACAATGCCCAGGCTCTACCATCCTTTTTCTGCCATGATGATGCTTCCTTTCCCTCAAGATTGTAAGTCAAAGTAAACTGTTTCCTCCTAGCAGCTGCTTTTGGTTGAGTGTTTTGTCCCAGGACCATGAAGTTAACTACAATACTTCCCAAAGCCAAGAGTTATTGTGCATAAGAAGTATCCTGCAATTATACCCACTCATTTAACCTGAAAGTATTTCCCACCATTGTTTGTGAAATGGACTATGTGAAACATGAATTTTCCTTCCAAATAAGAAAGCATTGCATACATGGGTGCAGAGTGTGTGTACCCTGGGAAGTGGTGAAGAGCTCACCTCTAGCAGTGATGTTAATGGGAGAGTGAGAGGTTGATTACTGTCAGTGGAATTGGCTTTAACTTCAGAGGTTTAATATTACAGGTGGGAGTCTATGTGCAGAACAAGGTGGTGATTCTCAGAAGGTCCAGAGACGATACCTGACAGAGCACGATGGTAGGATTGTTCAACAGGAGCTGATTTGAGTCATTTGAGAATGTACCAGATTCTCCAGAGAAACGGAACTGATGGTAGATACGTTGATGATGGGAATTGGCTGATGTGATGATGAAGGCCATGGAGTCCCATGATCCTGGTTTGAGTCTAAAGACCTGAGGATCAGGGGAGCCAGTGATGAAAATCCCAGTCCAAAAGTCTGATGGTTTAAGAATTAGGAAGAGTCTTGTGATGCTTAAGTTTTGTTGTCAACTTGATCTTTTTAATTATCTTGGGTGGGTCTCTGAGGATGTTTACAGGAAGGCAGCCTCTCAGTAGGGGCAGGATGTAAAGAAGCTCAAAGAAGCTGAAAGTAAACATCCTTTCCTGTGTGGGCCATGCAGGAACGAAATTCCAGAGACTCAGGAAGCCATTAACTCTGGGATAGGATTGCAAGACCCCACCCTAAACCTATGTAAAGGAGAAGAAATTCTCTTTGGCTACTCCTGCCTTTTTGCTGTTCTGTGTGTGTGGTGTATGTGATGGGTTTTTCTCTCTGCTCGAACCTGTGAAAGAGGGCTAGCCTCTTCCACTGTTATGGAACTTCCCCTCAATCTGTAGTTTCAATAAATACTTTCCTCCCCCAAATTGTACCCTGTTTGAAGATTCATTCCAGCAGAATGTGGCTGACTGAAGTTCAAGAGCAAGAGGAGTGTGTGTCCCAGTGCAAGGAGAGGGAGACTGAGGGGAAGAAGGAGAGGGAGAGGGTGAGTGCATGTGAAGGGGGTGGATATGAATGAAGTCACCTTTTTGTCCTGTTTGGGGGTTGAGTGGATCGATCAGGCCACGTGCATTGGTGATGGTAATCTTTACTTAGGTGGCCAATTCAGCCGTCTCTTTTGGAAACACAACATAGACATACTTTTAAATGATTTTGTACCAGTTCTCTGGGCATTTCTTAGCCCAGTCAACTTCCCATGTACGGTGAAACCTCACAGGTTGCCTTATTCATTGTAAGCATGTGCCTGTAACCACTGAGCCATCCCCCCAGGCCCCTTTTATTCATAGTAAGTGTGCATGGCATAGACATTGTTTTAAATGGTTTCTTTTCAAAAAAGCTTTCCTTTTCCTATTAGAATTCAGCAGGTAGAATGGCTGCTTTGCTCAGGATTCAGCAGGGCCTCAGACTCAGGATTTCAGTGCCAGAAAAGCCTGGGGGAAGGCCAGGCTAAGATGATTACCTAGTTACAAGTGTTTTCAGTCATACATCTGTATGGTTTTGTCATGTTTTCCAGTGACTGTGGGTTCTGGTGTAAGCTAAAGGAAACAGTTGATTCTTTTCCAAGTCACAGAAAAGACAGACACTCACACTCAGTTATAAGCACGTAGATCTTACTCATCTTAAATCCATCCCTTCTGTCCTTCCATGGTGGCCCTTCTCACCACTGTCACCACCTTCCCTGATACATGGCAAGTGTCAGTCATCCTAATGATTGAGAGGAATGATTTCTGGACTAATTTTCCCCCCTCCCTGATGTAATAAAATGCTCTTTCATTTGGAGAGGTTTCATCTCTTTCGTATCTCCATCAGGTCTTTATGTCCCTGTAGGTTAAGACTGTGACTGTCCAGATTAGGACCCTGGTGCCCTACCACATCCTTTAGCTGGGAATCTGGGCAAGTATTATCAACTCCTTTTCTCAGTTGATGCCTGTCAATGGGGGGGTCATAATGGTACCCACCTGAGATGGCTAGTCACCACTGTTCATTGACTAGATTTAGAATTAGCAAGGAGAAACAACTCTAGGTGTGTTTGCAAGGATATTTCTGAGGAGAGACAACCTACCCTGAATTTTGGTGGCATCACCCCATGCACTGGGGTCCTGCCCTGAATATTAAAGGAAAAAGGATTGTGTTCATCAGGGTTCTCTAGAGGAACAGAACTGATAGAACAGATTGTAATAAAAGGGGCATTTATTGGGGTAGCTTGTGACAGTCCAACAATAGCAGTCTGCAAGCCCACCAGTAAAGGAACTCATAACTATTCAATCCACGTGGCTGGATGCCTCAGCGGTCCCAATCCAACACTGAAAGTCTGAAGGCTCCCTGGGAAGCCACTACTCTTCAGTCCAGGATGCAAGGCCCAGGAAACTGGGTTCTGATGTCAAGGAAGGGTAGAGCAGGATGTGAGTGCAAGTCACGACAAGTGCCAGTAGCCAATGGGAGGGAGGAAGGAAGAAGCCTCCCTTCCCCTCAAGCTTCCTTATATCATAACAGTCCCCTTCTGGGAGGCCCATCTGCTCTGGGGCGGAAGGGCTCACTATGGAGGAGGGATCACTTCCTTTTTCCCATCCTTCCTTTAGGCAAGCTCAGAGACCTTCCCAAGATTATTGTGGATTACTAAACGGGTCAAATTGACAATAAAACTCAACCATCACAAGGACAGAGCCAGCTGAGTACTGGCATCCCCCATCTCTGCTTCCTGGTCCACTGAGATGTGAGCAAACAGTTGCTCACACTCCTGCTGCCACTGGGCTGCCTACCACCACACCGCTAACACGATGGACTGTATCTTCTCAAACCTTGAGCCGAAATAAACCTTTCCCTCCTCTGATTGCTCCTTGTCAGGTATTTGCTCACTGTGATGAGAACAGTAACCAATATACTACCCCATGAGGAATTTTTGAGCATTAACTTGGCTGATGTACATGGAGTGTATAAAGTAGCACTGTGGTGACCATGAATATTGCCTCAGAGATGCTGGCTGGCCTGAATGAATATTCATGAGGCTAATTATTTTACCTTTAACTTTCCATTGCAAGTCTGCATTTTAAAAGTGAACATGCTTGTGAAGAATTTTCCTTGCTGCCCAAGCTGCTAATGGAGTCTGTCTGTGTGACTCATTAGGATTCTCATCACAGTGGGGCTTGCCTTGAAATAGAATCTTTAAGCACAAGGCCATCTGATAAGCATCAGCTTGAAGATCACTCTTTGTAAGTAATACTTTTCCAACTTTGAACTGACAGCTTCATATAAGCAAGTTAGCAATTAAAAATAGTTTAAAAGCACATTAACATGACAACTAATTTCAACTCATTGGACTGGATCTTTATCAGACTTGATATGTAATTTGGATCTTATTCCTGATATAAAAGGTTAAAACAGATAGGCAACTAATAGATTATGTGCTACAGAAGAACTTTACTTCCATTTTTTATATACCCTGGAATAATCCTTAAAATATTTCTTATAGCAGAATGTACCATTAAATGAATCCCATAAGCTTCCTGGGTGTTAAAACAAACCAAGCTACGCCAATCTTAAAGAATCAAGCTGTCCAAATTCGTTGCAGTTACCTTCTCATTGCTGACACAAAGCCCCTGACCCAAAGCAGCTGATTAGAGAAAACTTGTTCATTTTGGCTTACAGTCTCAAAGGGAAGCTCCATGGTGGCAGGGGAAAGGTGGCTGGACATCACCACTGCCACAGCAAGTGGCAGGCAGCCGAAGAGTAAGCCCACAGACACTGGCAAGCTGGGGCTAATACAGCACCAAGGTCCACCTCCTGCAATGCACCTCCTCGAGCAAGCTTCCAATTCCCAAATTGCATTAGTTGGGGATCAAACATTCAGAACACAGTAGTTTATAGTGGATAGCTAATTCAAGCTACCACAAAATTGTAGAGGTTTGTATTCTCTTAACTCGGGTGAAGGAATCTATGTTATCTTTGAGAGAAGGAATAAACATTGTCCGCAAGATAAAACCATATTTCTTTGTATTTACAAATGAGAAATCTGGCCAAAGACGATACTTATTGATATATTGACTGTCCAACCAGTGTCCCTTTACTCTCATCTGGTAATGGATCTTTTCTCTGTTCTCTGAATATTTAACCCCCATTTGGCCACTGTTTGGGAATGTTGTGGAACCTTTAGGAGGTGGAGCCTTGCTGGAGGAAGTGTGTTACCAGGGCCTTGGGGTATTATAGTCTACACTTACTTGTATTCATCTCTCTACTTCCTCTCTGCTGATGTGACAATGTGATACTGGCATCTCAGCAATGATGAACTCTACCCTCTGGAACTGTTCCTTTCCTAAGATACTCTTGTTATATATTTTGTTCCAGCAATGAGAAAGTAACTGACACAGTGTGAGAAAGACCTATCCTGGATGTGGATAGCACCATCTCTTTGCCTGGGGCCCAGATAAACTAAGAGGGGAGTGAGGAGAACTCGAGAAGAACACTGGCATTCTCTTCTCTCTGCGTCCTGTCCCACCATGATGTGAGCTGCTCTGCTCCCAGACACCCTCCCTGCCAATGATGGACTGACATCTCTAAAACCATGAGCAAAATAAATCCTTCCTCCCTTAAATTCTTGTCATTAGGCATTCCGTCATGGTAATTCATCCTCCAGCGGTAGACTGGGGATTGTCATTCATAGTGTCTTCACCTCCCTGTCCACTGCTGTGGGCGCTGGGCCAGTGTGGTGTTCTACCTCTTTGTATGAGTTTTGTAGGACTGCTGTGACAAAATACCACATTTTGGGTGGATTACCACAAAAAAATTTATTCTCTCACAGGCTTTAGTCTCCAAGTCTCATGTTGAGGTGTCAGTAAGTCAGGTTTGTTCTGGAGGCTCTGAGGGGAATCTGTGTCAGGTCTCTCCTGGATTTTGGTAGACATTGCCCATCCTCAGAACTCCTGGGTTGGTGGATACATCACTCTACCTACTGCTTTTGTCATTCCATGGTGCCTCTGCACCCAAATTTTTCTTCTAAGGAAACATGCATCATTGGATTAGGACGTACTGTAATCCAGTATGACTTCATCTTATCTTGATTACTCTCCAGAGACCCTGTTTATGAACAAGGTCACATTTACATATACCAGAAGTTAGGTGAATATGTCTTTTGAGGAAGATAACTGACCTCCAAACACCATCTTTCTCACAGTGAATCATCACCTTATCCCAGTCTGAGTTTTCACTTGGAGTTTCACATTGGAGCTGGTGGGAGCCACCTTGTCTTTCTGTCCTATTACTGAAGGGCAGCTGGTATCATGGCTCCAGCTTCCTGGAAAAGTTTTTCCAAGAGAATGGAAATGAATTCAGAAAAGCAGAGAGGGGAGAAGAGAGGACTCATTGGTGGTTAAATCCTCACACACAACCTTGGTTTGGTTTGCTCACGTGAGTCATTAAATTTGTGCTCTTCCTTTGTAACTTTCAGAGCTAGATTGCATTCAAGTTCCAGCCATCTGCAGCAAAAGGACACCAAATCATAGATTCAAGATAGTGGTTAAAGATTTCATGAGACAAAAATATCAACCCAAATGGATCAAAGACCTCAGTGTAAGACCTGAAACTCTGAAAACCCTGGAAGAAAAAATTTGGGACACTCTCTACGAATAGGAATAGGGAAAAACTTCCTGAACAAGCCTCGGATAGCCCAGGAAGTGCAACAATCACTTAACCAATGGGATCTCATTAAGCTAAAAGCCTTCTGTACAGACAAGCCTACCATACTCAGAGCCAATAGACCGCCATCAAACTGGGAGTTAATCTTTTTCAGCTACAACATGAATAGAAGTCTAATATCTAGAACATACAAAGAACTAAAAAATTAAACAAAAAATTATCAAATTATTAAAAATCCCTCTCACAAAATAGGGAACTGAACTCAACAGGGAATTCACAGAGGAAGAAATACAAATAGCCAACTCCCATTTGAGAAAATATTCAATGATGATTGAAAATATTCAATTGTCAGAGAAATGCAAATCAAAACAAGGAGATTCTACCTCCTTGGAGCCATTGGATGTAGATAATTGTGGAATGGCAATCATTGAAAAAAAAATGTCAGAATGGCAATCATTGAAAAAAATCTACCAACAATATACGCTGGCGAGGATGTGGGGAAAAAGGGACCCTCATTCACTGCTGGTGGGAATGCAAACTTGTACAACCACTATGGAAAGCAGTGTGGAGGCTCCTGAACACGATGGATATAGAGCTACTATCAGATCCAGCTATCCCTCTACTGAGCATCTTCCCCCAAGTTTTCTCATGTAAGTCCAGAGACATTTGCTCAACCTTGTTCATAGCAGCTCAATTCATAATAGGGAGGAATTGGAACCAACTCAAATGCCCATCACTGGACGAATGGATGTCAAAGTTGTGGAACATATACACTATGAAATTCTATGCAGCTGAAAGGAAAAAATGACATAATGAAATTTAAAGAAAAATGGTTGGACTTGGAGCAGATCATTCTTTGTGACCTCACACAAGAGCAGAGAGCCAAGCGCCGCATATTCTCCCTCATATGAGGTTCCTAACCTGGTTAAGCATGAACATTAAGAAAACCTGTCAATGAATAGAGAGAATGTAAAAGGGGATGGAAAGAATTGGGTGGGAGGAAGGAATGGGAGGGTGGGGGGACTCATACAATAAACTAAACTAATGATGAATTGACATCATAAGACCCTAGATTTCATACAGTAAGCTCCTGAGGAAGCTGTGGGCACCACCTGGTATGAGGGGCCTTAAATAGAATGGAAGGAAGCCTAACCTCAAGATAATTGCTCAGGCCTGTATCTCCCTGTCCCAGTTATTGGTTCCTTCCCACACTGAGCTGTTGATCAAAGAGACCCGTTAGGTCCCCAAAACATGACAGACTTCTGTCAAAACTCTTGAATACTTGTCTCAGGCCTGAGGTAAGACCCTATTGCTGAATAAATCACAGAGTGTCATCAAACAACACCAGGAGATCCTTCTAGATCCAGAATGGTAACCAGCTCCCAGATGGCAGCATGTGTAGCACGTGTGTCATGAGCTGCCAGGGGAAATTTGTCAGTGATATTTGGAGAAAGCAGAGACCACTGATACAATATATAGACAGTTGTCACAAGAACGCTGAACACACGATTGTATGGGAGAGACCAGCAAGTCAAGAAGTGCTCATCTGTGCAATAGTGACACTAAACCAAGGAGGGTAATCAACGGCATACTGATTGGCTAAGAGATCGCATCAGTGACAAGGAACACTTAACTGGAACTGGGATCCATGTACCAAGAACCAAGAATCCAAGGGGAAATTTCCACTACCAGAGAGCTACAGGCAAACAAGGGTTAAAGAGGGGAGACAAATGTGACCAAACATTTCAGAGAAGACACTTGGTAGTCCAGGTACATTAGCCACATCGTGAGTGAGTTCCACAATTATCTGCATCCAATGGCTCCATGGAGGTAGAGTCAGGCCTGTAGAAAGCTAAGTCTGGTTAAAGGTTGATGTGTGCTTTTATGTGTGGTTCTTGGAGGAAGCTAGTGTGACCTCCACAGCAGAGATCCTGAAGGTCACAGAGGTCCTCCTATCGTAGAGGGAGGTGCTGATGTTGGCAGGTGAGGATTTCGATATTAGCACTACATCTAACAGCGTGTCACCTTGTTGCAGCCTGAATTCTTGGCATTTAGTGAAGCAGCTATCAGAGCATGGGCTGCTACAGCCTAAGCTCTCAAAGGGCTGGAGCTGAGGTCAGATGGGGGAGATGGTGTCTGATAATGTATGATGTCACCTGTTTGAAGGGAGGGCAGTTCACTCCAAGTTCTGTCATATGAGAGCTGATAAGATGTCATATTCTGAGCAAAAGTACAAACTTCAAAATGTAAACTTGTAGTGTCTATGTCAGTGTTTGCAGTCGCTTCCAAGTTACCTAGTGTGCACAATGCCTTTCCTAAGATGGTGTAAACACCACCTCAGTGACATATGAGTGTCTCTTCTAGTGGCTTAAATCACTGCAAGCCTATGAAAAACACATTGCAAGGTGAGGGACAGATTGCAGCCAAATGCCATTCAGCAGGCAGGAGCCTGGTTTCCTGTGGCACCAGCAGGCAGACTTCAGCTGCAAACAGCAAGCCCTGATAAGAGCAGTTTATCTGATGAAGAGCTTCTTAGTGAAATAACACAGATGTGGCGCTTTAAGGGCGCCAATGCCGGGTTGGTTGCTTTCTAGCTTCTAGCTCGGCCAACCTCGGGTGGTTTTAACATTTTCCTTCATAGTTGCAGGGCAGTCTTGAGCGGCCCCACCTTGGAAGGTAATGACACACAGGAAATAGAAGTAGCCTTGTCTCTGCTCTGTCTTCTTTTATTGGGAAGGAAATCTTTCTCTGAATCCTCCCACCTGTACCCCTAACCCCAGGGGCTAGGATGGAGACACATGTTGGACAGAGAAGTGGATTCCTGTATTGACTTCCTTCTACTCATCCTTCCCTCCTCAGAGCTGAGTACAGTGGGGTCTGTTGTCAAGAGGGAAGGAAAGAAGTGTGGTCTACCATGGCATTTGTGGGGGGGGTACAACCTCAAAGGCCCTGATATTAGCTGTTGACATCACCTTGGGGGTAGTGGTTTGTGAGGTACATGTAAAAATATCAGAATGTATAGAGTATTTCTTAGGAAATTGATAGTGTTGAATGTTAATATAATTTAAAATATTCAATATGATATAGGATATTTATGCCATAATTTATTTTATTTATTTTGGATCTAAGACTTTATTGTAATGGGGAAGATTGTGAAATGGGGCAGAGAGAGAGAGAAAGAGAAAGATAGATGGATAGAAAGGGGGTGTGGGAGACAGAATCATAATGGGAGTGGAATTTCCAAAACCAGTAAAGGTTTATTGAAAAGACTGAAAATAATTTCAAAGGTCTTGGGAAGAATGGTTTAAAAAGCAGATAAAAATAAACATAGTAGGAATAAAAACACTAGAAATGTTGAAAATTAAATATGTTACTACAAATGTTTTTATGCTCATAAAACATTTGATGAAATAGACAAATAGAAAAATGTAGCCAACCAAAGTTGCTTCAAGAAGAAATAGAGAACTAAGTAGTCTTATAATTCAAGGAAAAGGAGTCATTTGTTAAAAATCTTGCCACAGAGGATATTCCACCCAACTATACTGGGAGTTCCCCCTAGACATTCAAGAGACAAATACTTCTGACTTTATATGACTTATTCTAGAATATTGAAAAGAGGGAGCAACCCTCATCTTATTTTGAAGAGTTGAGTAACTTTGATCTCACAATCTGGTAAAGACTGAGCGACAGGAAATCATTTAAGTGTGATTGTAAATCATTCATCAACTAAATATGTCTGTCATGAACAAGTTGGCTTTGATTTAACATTATAAAACCCATTTTAATTCAAATTATCATATTAATAGACTAAAGGAGAAAAGTCATATAATAATCTCCTTGTGCCACATGTCCCAAGAAGCTATTGGAGGAGATGTTCAATGATCAAAATTCTTGTTGAAAAAAATTTATTTTAGTTGGGTGTGGTGGCGTACATCTTTAATCTCAGCACACAGGAGGCAGAGGCAGGAGGGTTGCTGTGAGTGATCCAGGCCAGTCTGGACTAGAGCGAGACCCTACCTCTGAAAAAAAAAGAAGTTTTATTTTAAAAATTTTATTTATTTATTTGGAAGCAGAGAGAGAAGAGAGAGGGGGAAGATAGAAAAAGGGGTGTCCCAGGGCCTACTGCTGCTGCAAAGGAACTCCAGATGCATGCACTGCTTTGTGTATCTGGCTTTACATGGATACTAGAGAATCAGACCCAGGTTGTTAGGCTTTGCAGACAAGTGCCTTAACTGCTGAGCCATCTCTCCAGCCTGATTTTTTTTAAACCCTCATGATGATATGAAGATGGACAAGGCCAGGGTGTCTGCTGTTAGGCAGAGTGACATTTTCTCAGGACATCCCTTGATACTTAATGGGAAGCAGGTACCAGGGCATCCCTGTCTTTGTCTTCTCAGTTTTCATCATCATGTGGTTGTGGGACCACTTTTGTACATCTTTGTAGGTAACGATCTTGTATTTAAAAATTATAAACAGAGACATATTATTTATGCTATTTTCATTCTTCATAACATCATTTGATTATACTCTAGGCATAATCTTATCTTTTATATATACATCTCTTTAATTGCCATATAGAATTTTACATATGAACCTCAATTTATGAATATATTAAAAATTGTCCAGCAGCCTGAACACTGGGTACAAATTTTAGTATGTATAGAGTCATAATCAAATTGGGTAGAATTGAAGTCACTGAGCACAAGTTCTAGGCATTCAATAGGTTTCTTCTCTTAAGGCCAAATTTGAGCTCCTTGGGGTTGTAAAACAACCATACCCTGAATTGAGATTTGGGTGAACACAATGAAAGTGCCTTTTGGAAGCCACTTTTTCATAGATGGGCCCAAAAATGAGATGACAGATTCACAAATGCTTCAGGGTGGGGGATTGGGTGACAAGACCTTTAGTTCCAAGTCCATGGACCTAAAGCGTCTTTGCTCTAGAAAATCTTGTAACAACTCCTACCTTCCTTTCTACAGCCCCTGAATTTGTTAGAATACTTATTTCCAGTCATTAGCACAGTATGTGAGCTCCTCTTGGGTGGACTGATTGCAGGCCATGAAGGGGCTGGGGCTGGCAGGTTTGGCGGGTAAATGGTGTCAGGAAGGCTGGCGTGAGAACTCAGCCTTCTCCTTCAACATCTTGTGTTCCTTGGCAAGTGACAAGTCTCTCTTTTGTCTCTTTTCCTCAATTTTTTAAAAAAAATTTCTAGGTAGGGTCTCACTCTAGCCCAGGCTGGCCTCGAACTCACAGTGATCTTCCTACCTCTGCCTCCCAAGTGCAGGGGTTAAAGACATGGGCCACCACACCCAACTTCTTTTCCTCATCTTAACATGAGCAGGTTATTGTGTACTTTAAATGTTGTTTGTGAGACTTAAACCTGACAAGCCCCCTGTGTCCAGAGGGATCTAAGAAGGTAGGCGATCTCTGGTCGTCTGTGGAATGTGTTATTCCTGGGGTTGGTTTGTACATGGAGTCACATGGTGTTCTAGTGCACATACATGCCCTACAACAGTGAGAGTGATGGTAATTTGTCGATCCATCATCCGTTTGCCTTTCCTTTCTTCTTTGATCTCTCTACTATCTACTTATCTACCATCTAACTATCACCTGTCATTTGCCATCTATACCTACCTACTTACCTATCATCTATCTAATCCATATACATCTTTCATATTTAATCTGAGCTGATCTATTATCACTTCTGGGATAACCTAGTGGCCACTGGACTTTCCCAACAAGCCCCTTCTCAATCCCAAGCAGCAACAGGGAAGCCACTCGGAAATTCCTAGAGGGAACAGAGAGAGAACTTTAGCCACCCCTTCCCAAAACACAAGTTAAAAACACCTGCTAGACATTTCTGTCCCGTCTCCTATCTCTTCTCTCTTACCACTAGGAGTCTCTCCTTCCCTGTGCTGGGCTCAGGATAACTTGCTCAGCCAGATGAAAAACTATAGTTTTACCTTTCTTCACCCCAAACAGTGTAGCGACTCTAGTTTTTGCAGGATATGCCAGAAAAACCTGCTAGACAAATTTGAAAAGAGCTGTAATACATTAATTAATAATATTAATTAATTAATGAATATAATTCATTAATTAACATGTATGTATTTTAAGACAAGGTCTCATTCTACACCAGGCTGATCTGAAACTTCCTCTGTAGCCCCAGGCTGGCCCGAAACTCATGGTGATCCTGTCTCAGCCTCCCTAGTGCTGGGATTAAAGCTGTGCCCCACAACACTTGGATCATATTTTTCTATTAATAAATTTTATTTATGCACAAAAGGTATTTTAATCACATTCCCCTCCTGTCCTCTCTTGTCCCCACTCCTCCACACCCCTACTAAACCTTTTCATCCCTCCAACTAGTTGCTCTACTATTCTGATGTCTTTCTTCATTTTATTTTTGCCTTCCTTCATTTTCCATGATGACACATTGATGATGGTCCAATATTGTGCAGGTAATTCTCTGAGGTCATGCGTGCAGTGACCACCATGTGTCTGGAATACAAGGTTCCAAAGCACTCCTCCCCATCCTCTGGCTTTTGGATTCTTTCTGTCACCTCTTCTGCAATGTTCCCTGAACTTTAGTGGGTGTGACTGAGATGTAATATTAAAAATATTATGTATTTATTTGCAAGCAAAGATAGAGAAAAGAAATACACAGAGAGAGAATGGGTGCCTCAGGGCCTTCAGCCACTGCAAACAATCTCCAGATGCATGTGCCACTTTGTGCATCCAGCTTTACGTGGACTCTGGGGAACTGAACCTGCATCATTAGGCTTCGCAGGCAGGCATCTTAACCACTGGGCCATCTCCCCAGCCTGAGATGTAATATTTAACACCGATGATTGAACTGTTGTTTCTTCTCAGCACTTTGATGAGTCTAAGTCTCCCAGTCTGTGAAGAGAGGCTTGTCTGATCAAAAGTGAGAACAGCATGACTAGAGGTGCATAAATATGAGTATGTAGCAGGCCATTTGATGGGTGCAACTAATCTATTTACTAAACAACAGTAGCAGCTTCTCTCCTGATGCCACAGTCTTTCAGTGTAGGTTTTCGGTACCAGGCTTAAGTTCTCTTCTGTGGAGCAGGTCTCAAATCCAGTCAGAGAACAGTTGGCTACCCCCATAAGTCATTGCTCTGGTGAGCTCATCTTGCCTGGCTGGCTGGTTACATAGTTCATAGTGTTTTCTGCTATTTAAGGGTATTGATACGTTTTCTCCCCAGCAGCCTGCTTAGCACTTTCCAGCGCTATGACAGCTAGTCGGCAGGGAGGAGGCCTTCTGCTCAGTGCCAGCAACTGATGCAGGTGGTATCTTTAGCAGTAGGGTCTCACTCTCTAGTTCTAGTGGGAACAAGAGCACTGGAAATAGTCTGTGTTGTTTTGGGGAACCCATGGGTTTCTCTGACCAACAACTCTTTGGGAGGTTTCCTAACTCCCCAGTGGAATTTTCCCATGATACCAGATGCCTTCAGTTTTATTTTTAGTTATCTAAGAAATAAGTAGGCTTCCATTTGGTTTATTCACATTGTCTTTGGCTTTGGTTAAATCTCTCCACACCCCCTCTTGTCTTCCATCCCCCCCAACCCCTCTTAGATCATTCTGTCCCTGGTATTCTCTCTTCTACTTACCTATCTGTTATCCCCTCCCCTTAAATCCTCCTCCCTCCTCCTCCTTGAGGCCAACTTTCTAGCTTCTTGGTCTCTAGTACTGACTTATCTAGCTTATATACTAATCGAAAGATACAAGCTAGGATCCACACGTGAGAGAGAACATGCAGTGTTTGTCTTTCTATACCTTTTAAAAATATTTTATTTGAGAGAGAGAGAAAGAAAGAGAGAGAGAGGAGAGAGAGAGAGAGGAGAGAGAGAGAGAGAGAGAGAGAGAGAGAGAGAGAGAGAGAGAGAGAGAGAGAGAGAGAGAATGGGCATGCCAGGGTCTCCAGCTGCTACAAAGGAACTTCAGATGCATGTGTCACTTTGTGCATCTGGCTTAATGTGGGCACTGAAGTATTGAACCTGAGTCATTAGGCTTTTCAGGCAAGTGCCTTAACCACTGAGAAATCTCTTCAGCCCTGTACCTATTTTTTAAATTGATATCTTTATTGTCCAAAAATAGATACATTATATTAGGAAAGATTATGTTGGTATCTCCATTTCCCTTCTCCCTGTCCCCAATCCACTGGGTATCCTCCTTGATGGGCATACTGGATCAGTCCATGGGGTAGGGGGTTATGGACAGCACAGGAGGCAGCCAGGTCCCCTCCCACACACTTTGTGTGTTGTTGATGAGGGGGGCAATATCTCTGGATATTCGAAACCACCATGACTCTTACACTCTTTCCGCCCCCTCTTCTGCTTAGTTCCCTGAGTCATGGTGGGTGAGTTTTAACACTGCTTTATTGTTGAGATCTTAAGGGCCTCTGTACTTCTGCTTTAGGTTATGTTGGAAATTGTTGATGTCGGTCTTGCTGACTTCTCCTGGGTTGACGGATTAGCTGTGGTGATAGGTCTCTTGCTTATCCTGTAACTCTCTCAAGGGTTTCATTTAGGGTCTACACAATAAGCCTGGGGTGGTTCATCTCTTGCCAGGATGTCAGCCCTCTGCCTGTGGCCCATAGGTGGAGTTGGATTGACCATGGCTCTCTCTTTGCCTTCTGAAAAATACAAACAAACAGAATCTCCATTGGAGAGTGAGGTCAGTATGGGTTAAATGAGACACACATTTCCAATTTGGCAAGATTCTGTTGGGATTAGCCTCTCTGTAGTGCTCTAGTAATGGAAGTTTCTCCTTGGGGACCAAAGATTTTGGTCCCCATAGGATTTGCCCTGAGTCCCAATTCCAGTTAAGGGCTACTTGACACTGATTAGATTTCTTGGCCATTTTGAAAGCTGTTGACTACCCCCTCCCCCAGGTTTTGGTGTCTCTATTGCCCAAATGTTCACTTCTTGGCTCGCTGATCTGTCCCAGAAGGCAGTGTGCTCAGCCTTCTCATGGCAACAGTTTGAATTGTATATCAGTGGTCTCTGCTTTTTCCAAATATTATTGACCAGTTTCCCCTGGCTGCTTATTTAGCGCCTTCTAGCACTGCACGTGCTAGTATCTGGGGGCTGGTTACCATTCTGGATCTTGCAGGGACTCTTGGTGTTGTTCAATGACTTTCTGTGGTTTCTTCAGCAATAGGATCTTAACTTTGGTCTGGGGTGGGTATTCAAGAACTTTGACAGAATCCTGTCTTGTTTTAGGGACCTTGTGGGTCTCTTTGATCAATAGCTCAGTGTGGGAAGCAACCAATGACTGGGACATGGAGTTCCAGGTCTGATCAATTTTTCATGGGGTTAGGCTTCCTCCCATTCCATTCAAGGCCCCTCTTACTAGGTGATGCCCGCTTTTTCCTCTAGAGATTACTTTATGGAAGGATTTTATGATTATCATTCATTATTGGTTTAGCTTATTATATAAGTTACCCCACCCTCTCCTTCCTCCCCCCTTCCACCCCTTTTGCAGTCTCTAATTTTACCTGTCAGGTTTGCTTAGAGTTTAAGCTTAACCTGGTTAGGAACCACATATGAGGGAGAATATATGGCATTTGACTTTGTTTTTGTGTGAGTTCGCTAAGTAGGATCTGCTCCAAGTCTGTCTACTTTTCTTTAAATTTCATCATATCATTTTTCTGTTCCACTGAGTAAAATTCATCGTGTAAATGTACCACAACTTTGATATCCATTCATCCAATGATGGGTATTTGGGTTGATTCCAATTCTTGGCTATTATGAATTGATCTGTAATAAACATGGTTGAGCAAATGTCTCTGTGCTGAGATGTGACATCTTGAGGGTAGATGCCTAGTAGAGGGATAGCTGGGTCCATTGGTAGCTCTATGTCCATTCTGTACATGAGTCTCCACACTGCTTTCCATAGTGGTTGAACGAGTTTGCAATCCCACCATCAGTGAATAAGGGTTCCTTTTTCCCTGAATCCTCGCCAGCAACTATTGTTGGATTTTTTTTTTTTGATGATTGCCATTCTAACTGGAGTAAGGTGGAGTCTCAATGTAGTTTTTATTTGCATTTCCCTAATGATTAAGGATGATGACACTTTCTTAAGTGAGAATTGGTAATTTGTGTTTCCTCCTCTGAATTCTCTGTTGAGATCAATGCCCCATCTTGTGAGGATGCTGTTTGATTTTTTAAAATTACTTATTATTTTTTGAGTTCTCTGTATGTTCTAGATATTAGATCCTTGTCTGTATCATAGCTGGCAAAATCTCCCACTTTCATGGTGGTCTATTGGCTCTGAGTATGGTATTTTTGTTTGTACAGAAGCTTTTAAGCTTGATGAGGTCCCATTGGTTAAGTGACTGTTGCACCTCCTGGGCTACTGGAGGTTTGCTCAGGAAGTTTTTCCCTATTCCTATCTCGTGGAGAGTTTCTTCAATTTTTCTTCTAATGGTTTCAGGGTTTCAGATCTTATGTTGAGGTCCCTAATCCATTTGGATTTGATCTTTTTGCATGGTGAAAGAGTGGGTCTATTTTCATTTTTTAAAAGTATTTCTATAATTTGTCCAGCATCATTTGTTGAAGATGCTATCTTTATGCCAATGAACATTGATGGCACCTTTGTCAAAGATCCAGTAACTATAGTTACTTGAAGTAAGAGCAGGGTCTTCAATTCTGTTCCATTGTTCATCTGTTTTTGTGCCAGAACCATGCTGTTTTTGTTACTATGGCTTTGTAGTATGCCTTTAGATCAGGCTCCTAAGTTTTTTTTTTTTTTACTTAGGATAGCTTTGCTTATCTGAGGTCTTTTGCCCTTTTAAATAAAATTTGAGATTATTTTTCTATGTCTGTGAAGAAAGAGGCTGGGATTTTTATCATCATGATATTGAATCTATAAATTGCTTTTGGAAGGATTGTCATTTTTACTATATTAATTCTCCCTATCCAGGAGCATGGAATATCTTTCCATTTTTTCACATTCTCTATTTCCTTCTTGAGCATTTTAATGTTTTCATTATACAAGTCTTTCACATCTTTGGTTAGTGATATTCCAAGGTATTTGATTTTTTTTTGAGGCTATTGAAAACAGGACAGTCTCTCTGATGTCTTTTCTGTATGCATATCATCTGCATACAGGAAGGCTACTGATTTTTGTGTGTTAATTTTGTAACCTGCCACTTTACTGAAGGAATTTATCACCTTCAGGAGTTTACTGGCACTATTCTTTGGGTCTCTTATGTAGGATCATGTCATCTGCAAAGAGGGATAGTTTTATTTCTTCCTTTCCAATTTGTATCCATTTTATGCCTTTTTCCTGTCTTATTGCTTGGGCTAGGACTTTGAGCACTATGTTGAAGAACAGTGGTGAGAGTGGACAGCCCTCTCTTGTCCATGATTCAAGTGGGAACTCCTTGAGTCTTTCCCCATTGAGTATGATTTGGGCTTTAGGAGTTTTGTATATTGCCTTTATTATGATGAGGTAAAAACCATCTATGCCCAGCCTTTCCAGTATTTTGAATATGAAGTGGTGTTGAATTTTGTCAAAGGCCTTCTCTGCATTGATTAAGATGACCATGTGGTTTTTGCAATTGAGTCTATTAATGTGGTGGATTACAATAATCGACTTCCATATGTTGAACCATCCCTGCATTCCTGGGATGAAGCTGACTTGATCTAGGTGGATAATATCTTTGACTTGTTATTGGATCTTGTTTGTGAGGATTTTTGCATCTAAGTTCATCATGGATTTAGGTCTGTAGTTTTCTTTTCTTGTTGTGTCTTTGTTTGGTTTGGGGATTAGGGTGATGCTAGCTTCATAGAAGGGGTTTGGAAGCCTTCCCTCTTTTTCTATGTCTCAAAAAAGATCCAGAAAGAGTGTTTCAGTCCTATGATGAAGGTTTGGTAGAATTCAGCTGAGAATCCATCTGGTCCTGGACTTTTCCTTTTGGGGAGGTTCTTGATTACATTTTCAATCTGTTATTTAATAGGTTTATTTAGGAGCTTTATCTGCTCTGGGCTGAGCTTTGGTAGGTGGTAGGTACCCAGGAATTCATCCATTTTTTCCAGGTTCCCTAATTTTGTGGAGTAGAAGTTTTAGAAGTATGGCCTGATGATTCTTTCAATTTCGTTGGGGTCTGTTGTGACTTCTCCCTTTTCATTTCTGGTTTTGCTGATTTAGGTCCTCTCTTTTTCTTTTTTTTTTTTTTT
>PVHP010026801.1:0-24379 GCA_004024765.1 Zapus hudsonius | reverse complement strand
GTGGAATATAATAAACACATGATTCTCTCATGTGCAGGCAGTGAACTGAGCCAGAAAATACATAGCATTTTTCTTTTTAGCCATCAGAAAGCAAATGAAAGCTGAGTTAAGTGTGTCGCTTAAATGGATAAATTCAATTTGCTAAATGCTATAGAGGTCCTGCCATTTAGCATGATAAGCAGAAAAGATAATTTACAAAGTGCAATCCTTCGCCTCATTCCATCAGTGGCAGATAAATGCACAGAGATCAAGGGAAGAGGCAGAGCCATGACAGCCTGCAGGGACCCTGGTTTTATTTTGGCAGCTCTGTCCCTAGGTTGTTGGGCACCACCAGCTTCTGGCTTTGCCTTTCCATCCCTTTCTACCAGCTTGATTTTCTTCTGTCTCTTCGTCAGTTCAAAGGAGCCTGGGGTTGGCGATGAAAGGATGGTGGTGAGAGGTCCATGCCTTGCACTGTTCCCAGAGAATGTCACCTCCTTTCCCACTGTGAGGGGGTGAGGGTAGCCCACCGGCCAATTCAGCAGCCACTGGCCATGTGTGTGGTCATTTATATTCAAATTAAAAATGACTCAGATCCAATTGAAATTTCCCTTCTGTAATCACACTGGCCACATTTCAAGGGTTCTGCCGCTTATGGAGAGTGAGCATACAGAAACCCTCCCCCAATCACAGATGGTCTGCTGGGCAGCAGAGCACCCTGATTTGCTGCTGACCTCCTCCACTCAGGAGATGCACTCTAAAGTAACTACCAATCAATCCTCCTGAATACATGTGGGTCACCAGGGTTTCTTGCCACTGCAAACTAACTCCAGATGCATGGGCCACTTTGTGCATCTGGCTTTACATGGGTACTGGGGAATTGAACCCAGGTAGTCAGGCTTTGCAAACAAGTACCTTTAACCACTCACTGAGCCAGCGTCCCAGCCTCACATGACATTTTTGAGAATAGCTAACATTAGCACGTGCATCTGTGGTGCTTCATCTTCATGTGTGTAGGAATCCTGTGTGTGAATATAGTACAGCTTATTTTGACCCATTTTACTTGTGGTGGGTCTCTGGGTCCTTCTTGTGATTTCTCTTGCTGTCATGCGGCAGAGGTACTTGGGATCAGCACTTGCTTCCCCATGCACGGGGTACAGCTCTGGCTGAGATCATCACTTCAAGACATTTACTCATCCTGTAAATGAAGAGGATAATGATTTTATGTTCAGAACAGTGTCAGTGGAGAAAAAGGATGGGCTTGCTGGGGGTGCTAGGTTCCAGGAAGTGGGAAAAAGATACTGTGGCCTTCTGTGGATGAGATGTGTGACCGGGGCCTGTCATTTGCCTCTCTGAGTTTCAATTCCTTATGCAGGGAAGGTTGATGCCTTCCGTAGAGACTGATGTGAGGATTACACTGGTCCATGCTCTGGAATCACCTCAGCGCCAGCTGATGCGCTGCCCTGACCACGTAGGCCGGCAGCATCTAACGGGGACTCGTTGGTGTTGTGGTAGCTTCTCCTGGCATGCAAGGCTGATGTGCTCGCTTGGCTAATGAAGTAATGGCATGCACTCTTGGGGATTTATTTCCACTTGCTGCCCTGCAAGCAGGTGCAGCTTTGGAATAGGGTGTGACTGTCTTCCTCCTTCTAGAAAAGACTAGTGTAGTCTCCAGCCGGGGAGCCAGAGTGAGGGGTACTTACAAGCTCTGCATTTGTTCAAGGACTTTGCCCTTCTGTTGCTGGTAATGGCCTTTCCCTGGAAATGAGGCTGGGCCTACGGTTCTTCAAAGGCTTGCTGTCGTGAGAGCGTTGGAGGAATGGGCAGCATGTGTCACAGGCATGCTGTGAGGAGGGTGTTGTAGTTACCTTTTCATTGCTGGGACAAAACACCTGACCCAAAGCAACTACAGAAGGGAAGGGCTTATTTGGGCTTACAGTTTTGAGGGGAAGTTTAATCACAGTAAGAGAAAGCACGGCAGGAGCAGGAGGTTGGCTCACATCATCACATGTCACCGGGGAGGCAGCAGAGATACTGATCCCAGCTATGAAAACCCTGCAGGGCTGGATTAATAAATTCCAATGACATCCCCCCACCAGCCAGGTCCACCTCCCATAGGCTCCACCAGCTGGACATTGAGTATGAGCTTAACCACCAACACAGGAGGCCTGGGCACATTCCACATTCAAACCACCACATAGCGCAAGAGGGTTGCTTTAGGTAATAGTGTAGGATCTTTCATTTCAAGAAATATGAGAGTTGGTTAAAAAAAACCTACCTTGAGTATAGTGTGTAAGAAAGAATTACTGATCAAAGCTGGGCATGGGGCACATGCCTATAATCCCAGCACCTAGGAGAATTGTGAGTTTAAGGCTAGCTTGGGCAGCATAGTGACAAGATTAGAGCCCTCTTTTGTAGTCAGCCTGGACTACATAACAAGATCACGTCTCAAAAAATTCAGGCCTGCAGAGATTGCTCAGCGGTTAAGGACCTGAGTTTGATTTCCCCAGTACCCACATAAAGCCGGCTGCACAAAGTGGCACATGCATCTGGAGAATGTTTTCAGCAGCTAGAGGCCCTGACATGCCTATTCTCTGTCTGTCTCTCTTCTATCTTTCTCTGTTTGAAAATAAAGAAATAAAAATATTTTTTAAAAACAGGCTGGAGAGATGTCTCAGGGGTTAAGACACTCGTCTGCAAAGCCTAATGACTTGGATTTGATTCCCCAGTACTTAAGTAAAGCCAGATGCACAAAGTGGCTTTGACATACCCATTCTATCTGTCTGCCTGCCTGCAAATAATAAATACATATTTAAAAATAAAAAAATCAAAAAAAGAAAAGTAAAAAGAAATCACTGGCTAGATTTATGATCAATTTTCAAGGAGGGAGGAGAGAAGATGCTTGTACTGGGTCAGGCCATTGCTCCCGGAGCTCCTGGCCTGCCACTGTGCTTATCAAACAGGAGATAAGTTAGTTCACAATGGAATTGAAGAGTCATTATGAAAATGGTATTGGACTTGGTCAAAATGAAGACAGATAGAAAAGAAATGAAGGCTCAAAGTAATACAGGAATTTTAGAAAACATTGGTGACTAACTGAAGGATAAAGGTCATAATGGAACGCAAGAACCTGGAAGAAAGGAGATCTATGACCAAGTAAAGCTGGGAGTAATTGATCACTTATTATTGCATTTGTCAAAGAAAATTTGATATGTTATAGAAATGATTAACATGTGATATGAGTCCATTTTTTTTGTTAAGTTTCATTGTGTTTTGTTGATAGTCTTGCTATGGAAGTGGCTCAGCTCAGGTTGGTCTTAAACTTTCAATCCTCCTGCCTCAGCCTCCCAAGTGCTGGGATTTTAGGTATATGCCATGAAACCTAGCTTAGCATGAGTCTATTTTGTGAATCATTTAGAAAGTGAAAAAAAAATCAAGTTTCACCTGTAAATTATTTCATGATTATAAATTGCCAATGGCTTTTTTATGGCTCAAAATTCCAAACTGTAGATTGAAGCTCACCCAGTGAGCAGCAGAATTCACTTAGTGTTCACATTGAACATTTGAAAATGCATCAACACAGGATAAGCCAGGGTGACAGAAACCAACAATTTTCAACACAAAGCCCCCTAAGTGAACAACATTAAAGCAGCCTTAATACTCACCCACCACGACTCAGGGAACTGAGCGGAAGAGGGGGCGGAAAGATTGTGAGAGCCGTGGTGGGGGAGACTATCCAGAGGCATGGCACCCTCAGTAACAGCACACTTGGGCCAGGAGAACCAGGCTGAGTACTAGGCTATCCATGGTCCCCTGCCACAAGGACTTATCCAGACGACCCATGGAGGAGGAGGATATCCAGCTGATTGGGGATGGGGAGGGAGGGCATTGGGGAATTGGGGATAACAACTCATTGTTTGCCCACTAAATAATGTAACTCATTATGGTCAATAAATATATATATTTAAAAAAGAAAATGCAGTAGAAGAGAATCTCTGCTCTGTGACATTTATTTTATTAATTATTATTATTATTTTTATTGTCCACAATGAGTTACATTATTTAATGGGCAAACGATGAGTTGGTATCCCTAGTTCCCCAATGCCCCTCCTTCCCATCCCCAATCAGCTGGGTATCCTCCTCCGTGGGCCATCTGGATCATATTAATTATTATGATCAGTAGTAGTATTAATAGTTGTAGCAGGGGTGCGTGTGTGGGCGCGTGTGTGTGTGTTTGTGTGTATAGTGGGTTTAAGGTAGAAAAGCTTGGAACCCACCAACACAGACGACCTCTCATGAGTCTTCCTCAGGATCATGTTAAACAATTTGCCTTCTGTAGCTGGAATTAATTTTGTTGAATTTCAACAAAAAATTCATTTGTGTTGGTACTAGTTTCTGTTGAGTGGAATTTGCATGAATGTGTCCTCAAAGAAGGGAGGAAATTGATTCTAGAAAAACCACATAAAGCTGAAAGGCTACTGGTCTGAGTCCTAAGGTGTCCCTAAAGCATTGGGCCACACTTGAGGGGAAGCTTGAGGACATAAAGCTATCTCCTCTGCATTTCTGTGTGATTGTTTTCAAGTTCATCAGAATGGGATGATTAATGAGGGCCAATGACAGCTGCAGGATCAGGAATAAACACTTGCATGTGTTTTCTAAATGTCCACATGGAGCTTGGTGTGGTGGAGCATGCCTGACCCTGGCACTCAGGAGATCTGAGTCAAGGCCAGCCTGGGACCTAGTGAGAACCTGGTCAATAGGAGGGAAAGATGATGACATCAAAATTAAAGAGACCAATTGAGCTCAGGAGGGGATCTGAGGGAGAGTGGGTTTGAGGGGAAAGTGGGGGTGGGGTGGGAGGGAATTATCATGGCTTATTGTCTATACTATGGACGCTGTCAATACAAAGTTAAAAAAAAGTTCTTTCAGGCTCGCAGGTATTGTAGACCCTTCTTTGCATTTCCTGTCTTGAGGCATGGTTTTGCTGTGGCGTCCAGCATGGCCCCAAACTCAGGTCCTGCCTCAGCCTCCCATGTGCTGGGATGACAGGCCCTGCACGTTGTGCTTCTTCCTAGAGCAGTGAGTACAGGACCTTCACTGGCTTTAATAAGCAGGGCCCAGCCTGCATGTCTGATCACTAGTGTTCATAAAGCCCACTTGGGACTTGGTGGGAATGGCGATGACTCACAGGCAGCTCTCAGCTTGTGCCGGCCAGCTCATGGCCGGTCAGGGATTTGGGTAACCCTCTCGGAGGATTCTTGGTTTGAGGGTGCTGTGTGATGAGGAGGTCAAGGGATCTTTTTTAAAATCTGAGGCTCTAACATCGATTCCATTACTATGCTGTTTCCCCATTAGACCTTGTATACATGTGACATGTTTCTGGAATGCTGTCTTCACCGTCGTTGGCTCTCCTATGCTTATATATTTTATAAGCTTATAACATTATAGGGCTTTTAATCACAATTGACTCGTATAAGCAAACCCATCGCTCTAACACAGTAACATTGTCCTTTGAAAGAAGTTGGCTCATGTCCAGAAATGCACATTAGGATTGATAGGCAGCTGATGTCAACGGACTGAATCAAAAAAGACGTAGCCATCTCAGAAACAACGGAGGCTCAGAGCGAGGCCCTCTTTGCCCCGCACTTCTCTTCGGAATTTCTTGCATTTCATCAGCAGTAGCTTTTGGCCTCATTTAACAATGCTGAGGTGACATTCCCTTTCTGTTCCAAACCCCTAACAGCTTTAATTAATCGTCCTTATTCAGCTCAGGCTTAGCAGTTTTATTTTTGCAAAGTGATTTATAATCATTTTTATTACTTATTCTAAATTAGGATTTAGAATGCCATGTCATAAAAGGAATGCCCCATGCTTGAGTAGAGAGCCTATTCTGATCCGACATTTGTCTAAATAGCATAATTATGGCTGCATTACTCATGCATTGTTTAATTATTTATTCCTTAATCTGTAGATGTAAACACATCACTGAAACCTGTAGTTCTGAAAGGTCTTCAAACCTGGGTTATGAAGTTCAGCTGATATCTGTAGGAATTCTTGAGGCCACGATGAGGATATGTCTAAAGCTAAAACATTGAAGGGAAAAAAGAATTGGGGCAATCAGTTATCAAACACTAAAGACAGCTCAAATTTCGTAGCATGTACCACGAAGCTGTGCTTTAGAAACCAAAGTGACCAGGACAGTGCCATTACTTTTAGTTCTACAGAATGTAATAAATATGAAATGTATTGATGTTTTTGTAACAAGACCAGGCTGGTAATTTGCAAATCTCTTTACACAATATATAAACCAACATTATCGTTAGATGTTTATTTTTGAATTAAATTTTCTACTTTTCATTTACCTGCGTCTTTTGTATGCTAAAACATGAACATATAACATAAGTAATATTTTATTGATCATGCATTTGTTACTGCGGCATATATACAGAAGTCATGAGCACATTCCAAGGTTTAAAACTCGAAATCCGTGCCTGGGGAGATTGCTCAGTGGTCAAATGTGCTTGCTTGCAAAGCCTGCTGGCCTGGGTTCATTTCCCCAGTTCCCACGTAAAGCCAGATGCACAAGGTGGTTCGTGTCTCTGTAGTTCATTTGCAGTTGTAAGTGGGTCCATACTCTCCCTCTCCTGCAAATAAATAAGTAAAAGTTAGGAAAAGGAAATCTGAAATAAATCATGAAGTTTTAATTACTTGAACTCAGTACATAATATTCAACTGATTTTTGATTACTGGAAGATCTTCTACCCTGTGAGTTCTGTGCTTTTGGATATTACATTGGACACATAAGAATCTTCAAGGGGTGGCTTCTAGAAGGATCTATGATGAAACCCTGACCAGTTTAAAGCTCCCTGCTTGCCAAGGTGTCAGAAAAGTCATCTGTGAGAGGAAAACAGAACTGACAATCCTGTACATTGGGGAAAGTGCCACCCACCGGCTTAAAGATTTAAATGAACATTCTGAATTTAAAAAAATTTATTTATTTGCATGTGCACGCAAGTATGTTCATATGTATCTGTGTGTGGGCACACCAGGGTCTCTTGACTCTGCAGACAGATTCCAGACACATGTATCACTTTTTGTGTCAGATTATATCAGTGGCTGGGGAATTGTACCCGGGCTATGTGGTTGGCTGGGGAATGGTTCCTGGGCCTGCAGGCTTTGCAAGCAAGCCCCTTTAACTGCTGAGCCATCTTCCTAGCCTCTAAAATTTCAGAATTTAAATGTAATTTTCAGACCATCAAAGGATGAGAAATGCACCTCCAGAGAACTTTTCCTGGTTGTTGTGGTCTTTATAACAGAAAGAAACTGTAAACAATAACCTAGGTTTATGGGAAAAGGCCCAATTAAAAATCAGAAATGTCAGGCAAACACATCCTTGACTCAGTGTCTCTCCTTTTTCCCCTCTAGGAATGGGTAATATGAACATGTAGCCACACAGCCTCTGTATAGATATTAGATATAATAAAAAGATTTACCAATGTATGGCTGTGACCTGAATGAAAGGGCATGTCTAAACACAAAGAATCCAATTTTCTGCTTACACTGGCAAAGAAACCAACTACTGTGCCTAAAAAAACAGTTTAGTTTTATTACCTGAATAAACTAATCAACACTTCTGAGCACAGCTCCCTCCAACCCATAGCTTTTTGCAAGGCTGGCTGGTTCCCCAAGGCAAACGATGGAGTTCAAATGCTGGACTGAGGTTTCAAATCCCCCCAGATTCAAGGGATACTTTCCACAGTGGCCTCTCCTCAGGCAGGGCACTCCTTTGGAATGGCCAAGCACTTCCCCTTTAAATAGCAAATCTACAAATGCCCCCAGGTCCTGTAGCTGCTGTCCGGTGTGGACATGGATTCCTCATCAGGCCGGGTTCTGGACCCTCTGCTGGGTTGCCTGCTTTCTTTGCCACCCATTGAGTTTGGGTCTGGTCAGGATGAGGGGAGTGTGTGGGAAGCGTGGGTGGTCCGGCTAGGGATGAAGTAGTTTGTGATTGGTTTTCAGATTGAAGGACCCTCAGGTGAGTCTGATGTGAACCGAGAGGCGTGCCAAGGGGCAGGTTTCATAATGTCTGCCTGGACACGCTGACCACAGTCAGTTCACCTAGAAACACCTGGGGGGTCTCATGGTGCTCCATGTGGGGTCTGTTTTCAAAAATCGTGATTTATTTACCATCTACCTGAAACAAAACAGTTTTTATATGTGTGTGTGTGTGTCGGGGGGCCGGGTGTGTGTGGTACACACGTGTGTGCTTGTGGAGTGCAGTGGACACCCTCAGGTGTCAGTCCTCATGTGCCCTCCACGTTTTGGGAGACGGTCTCTCACTGACCTGGAAACTTGCCAAGTCAGGTAGATTGGTTGACCAACAAGTTAATATAATGAGTGAGAAATCTTATAAAAACCTCAAGTTTTTCCGGAATTTCAAAGTTATACCTTGAATGTGGGTTACTGTTTGCACTAAATTGAAATGCTTTTGAAATCTAAAAAGAAAAGAAAAGAAACGAGGCATTGGTGGTCTCTGGAAGGAGGACCTACACTTTGGAGAAGTGGTATGCTTTCAATAATAGATGTGCATCCTCCTGATTAATAGAAAAGATCAATGTAAAGGAATGCATAAAATTGTGAAACTCCCAGAGCCTCTGGAGCACCAGTTAGGGCTGGAGGCCTGAGCCCAGGGGTGCCTTTTACATGTCCATCTTCCTTGAGGAAGATGAACACCATCCTGGGCTCTTCACAACACAAGCAGACCTCTCACTCAGCAGTGAGTAAACACTTCGTGGGATCTCCCTAAAGGCAAGTACAGTGTTCCAGAGTGAGAGCAGGTATCATGTGACAATAAGATTATTTCATTGACTTACTGGACAGGGACATTTGTTGCCTCATCCAGTCCAGTGTCATCATCCACACCCTATTTACGGAGGGGGGGGATGATGTCAGAGACATAGGAAAGTCTCCTGCTGTCACCCTCTAGGCTACAGAGGTGACGCTTCACCCGCCTCCACAGGCGGGGCTCACGCTATCCTCTGTCAAAGGTGACTGTTGTCTGACCTTACTTGAAATGGATGACTGGCCTGCCTGTGGACTTGTTCAATAACATTCCTCCACAGGAACGCTTCAGGAAGCTTCCTGAGGACCACAGTGTGCTGCACCTTGGTGACGATCATATGTTCCCACGAGCCAGCATAGTGTCTGACACCATAAGCCCCAGATCCATGGATGGAGGAGTGAGTGCTGCAGACTGTCAGAGCAGGGTGGCGGTAACGACAGTATAGCCTTGGATGGAATGATCTAGATGTCTTGTTCAGCTCTGAGCTCTCCACAGCCATCTGCTCTCAGCATGCTGACCAGTGTTGGGTCTCCCCAGCAGTCAATGCCAGTTGGAAAAAGAAGTTTCAATGACCAAAGGTGAGTTTGGCACCAAGGGCAGTTTGATGGGCATAAAAGATCCATTTCGACAAGCTTCTCTCCCAGGACTAGGCTTTCAGTACCAGGCATGAGTTCTGTCCTGTGGAACAGGCCTCAAATCCCTAGGGAACATTTTGGAAGAGGAGATAGAAAGAATGTAAGAGCCAGAGGATGGGGAGGAGTTCTTTGGAATGATGTCTTCCAGACATGGCTGTTGGATTCATGACCTCACGGCTCCCGTTGTTAACTGCAAAAGACCTCTACCATATTGGCCCCATCAACATTCTGTCATGAATGGTGGAGTGGGGAGTAAAAAAGATATAAAAATGGGCTGGGCGTGATGGCGCAAGCCTTTAATCCCAGCGCTCGGGAGGCAGAGGTAGGAGGATTGCTGTGAATTCAAGGCCACCCTGAGACTTCATAGTTAATTCCAGGTCAGCCTGGTCTAGAGCAAGACCCTACCTCGAAAAACCAAATATATATATATATGGAAGAGGGGCTGGTTGGAAGAAGAGGTTCAGTGGAAGGGGAGCCCTGAAGGAGGAGCAGGGAAGGTGATTGGAGAGGATCATGATCAAATGTTCTGTAAATATACAACATTGTCAACAAGAAATTAAAAACAAAGGTCTAGGCTCTAGGTCTAGCATTGTGTGCTGACTTTATTACGACCTTTTAAGAGATAAAAGAGAAACAACCTAATACAACGAGAGAGAATAATGTGCCTTCACATGTGGTACTAATGCTGTTCTTAGAGTTAAAGAAAGGAATAGACCTGTTCCTCTGTGGAATCAATCTGTACATTTCTCTCGCCCCAGTCTACTAATCGTGAGGTTGAAATTCCAGAAGAAGTAAGGAGATGAATTTAATAATGAAGATTATGCAGTGTTTATTTCCATGCCAAGCGGTGCCTTAATTCAGTGACCATCACTGAAGCATATAGACAGTCCAGGGAGATGGTTCTTTGATAAAGTACTTGCTGTGCAAGAACGTGAACCCGTGTTCAGAGACCCCGAACCCATCAGCACACATTTGTAACGCCAGTGCTCCTGTGATGAGATGAATGGGAGGCAGAAACAGGAGAATCCCCAGACTCCCATCCCAGGCCAGCTAGCCTGGTGCACGTGGTGGCCTTCACAGGAATTTCCAGATCCAAGTGTCCCAGTGAAGGCTGAGCAACAGCACTGCTGAGTGCAGTCTCCGCTGCCCTTGCCTGGATCCCTGAGCTTTCTTTGTCCCTGTCGTTGAGAGGAGACAGTTCATGAGAGGGGTGTGAGCCATCATGGATGTGGAGCGCAGGGGAAACGGGAGTTAGTGGGTCAGCTCAGGAAAGAACTAAGGACCAGCAGTATAAGAGGGCAGCTTGTCTCTGTGCTTGGCTTGGGTCCTAGGTGTGCTCAAAGTAGGAGAGACCAGAAATAAAAAAAAAAAAGACTTATCGATACTTATGTGCTTTCCAGATTGAGATGGTGTAAGGTTAGGAAGACAGGACACTCAGGGATCCATCAAACAACTGTGTGAGAATTCAGTTCCACTTATTATTATTACTCTTACATTTTTTTAAAATATTTATTGTCCATAATGAGTAACATTATTTAGTGGGCAAACCATGCGTTGTTATCCCGACTTCCCCAATTCCCCCCTCCCCATCCCTGATCAGTTGTATATCCTCCTTCGTGGGCTGTCTGTATTAGTCCTTGTGGCAAGGGATCCTGTATATCTTAGTACTCATCCCGGTCTTCCTGGCCCAAGTGTGTTGTTACTGATGGGTGCCATGCCTCCGGACCGTTTCCCCCACCACAGCTCTCACAATCTTTCCGCCCCCTCTTCCACTCAGTTTTCTGAGTCGTGGTGGGTGAGTTTTGAATCTGCTTTGTTGTTGAGATCTTAAGTATCTTTGGATCTTTGCCCTGGGTTGTGATGGGTATCATTGGTGTCTGTCTCCATTGATCTTTCATGGGTTATCAGACTTGCTGTGGTGATTGGTCTCCTGTTTGTCTCGTCACTTTCTCATAGGTTTCATTTGGGCCCTGTGTGGTTTGTCTCCTGCCAGGATGTCAGCCATCATCCAATGTCTTGTTGGTGGAATTGAGTTGTCCTGGCTCTCTCACTGCCTTCTGAAAAATACAATCATAATCTCCATTGGAGAGTGAGATCAATATATGTTAAATGAGACAACAATGCTATTTTGGCTAGTTCCTAATGGGTGTAGCCTCTCTGTTGCTTTCTGGTAGTGGGAATTTCCCCTAGGAGCCCCAGATGTTGGTCCCCATAGGATTATGCCTTGGATCCCAGTTCCAGTTAAGGGTTCCTTGTCACTAAGCAGATCTCTTAGCCAATCATTAAGCCGTTGATTACCCTCCGCGGTTTAGTGCCACTATTGCACAGATGAGCATTTCTTGACTTGCTGGTCTCTTCCATACAGTCGTGTGTTCAGCATTCTTGTGACAACCATCTGTATTATATATCAGTGGTCCTGCTTTCTCCAAATATCATTGACCAATTTCCCCTGGCAGCTCAGGCAACACCTTCCAGTGCTACACATGCTACCATCTGGGAGCTGGTTACCATTCTGGATCTAGCAGGATCTCTTGGTGTTGTCTGATGACACTCTGTGATTTCTTCAGCAATAGGGCCTTACCTTAGGCCTTGCTTTGACAGAAGTCTGTCTTGTTTTGGGGACCTCGTGGATCACTCTGATCAACAGCTCACTGTGGGAAGGAACCAATGACTGGGACAGGGAGATGCAGGCCTGAACAATTATTCTTTAAAAAAAATTTTTTTTATTGTCCATAATGAGTTACATTATTTAGTGGGCCAACAATGAGTTGTTATCCCCAATTCCCCAATGCCCCCCTCCCCATCCCCAATCAGCTGGATATCCTCCTCCGTGGGTCCTCTGGATCAGTCCTTGTGGCAGGGGACCATGGATAGCCTAGTACTCAGCCCGGTTCTCCTGGCCCAAGTGTGTTGTTACTGAGGGGGGCCACGCCTCTGGATAGTCTTCCCCCACCACGGCTCTCACAATCTTTCCGCCTCCTCTTCAGCTCAGTTCCCTGAGTCGTGGTGGGTGAGTATTAAGGCTGCTTTAATGTTGTGAGCTTAGGGGTCTTTGTGTTGAAAATTGTTGGTTTCTGTCACCCTGGCTTATCCTGTGTTGATTGAATGGCTGTGGCTGTGGGTCCCTTGTTCATCCCGTCATTCTCTGTGGGGTTCCATATGGAGCCTCCCAAGATATGACTGTGGTGGCTCCTCTCTTGCCAGGATCTCAGCTATCTGCCTGCGGCCGATTGGTAGGGTTAGATGGGACACAGCTCTCTTGCTGCATCCTGAAAAATACAAACACAATCTCCATCGGAGAGTGAGGTCAGTATAGGTTAACAAATATACACAATTCTGGATTACCAAGATTCTATTTTTAGTAGTCTCCCCGTCAATCGCTCCTATAGTGCATCTTTTCTTGGGAGCCCAAGAGTACGGGATCTGGTGCATATCACCCTGAATCCCAGTTCCAGTCAAGGGCTCCCCCTCACTGCTACTACTCATGGCCCCTCTTGCCAGTCAATGCCCACTACTTGCTCAATAGGTTACAGTATGCTCGTGAGGATTTTATGTTTTTGAACCTAATTTGGTTTAGCCTCATGCTTAAGCCATTCCCCTCCCCCCATCCCTTACCCCTCATTCATAACCTCTCACTTCTTTCTATCAGTCTGCATAAAGAAAACAGTTATCCTGATTAAGGACCGCATATGAGGGAGAATAATGCGGCATTCGATTCTCTGTTCTTTTGAGTGTTCTGAGCAATTATTCTTGCGGTTAGGCTTCTTCCCATTCTGTTCATGGCTCCTCGTACCAGGTGGCGCCCTCAACTTCCTCAGTAGCTTACTGTAAAAAAGCTAGGGTTTTATGGTGTCAATTCATTATTAGTTTAGTTTACTCTATGAGCCCCCACCCTCCCATTCCCCCCATCCTTCCATTCCCACACCCTCCCACCCCCCAAATTAATTCCATTCTCTTTTACAAACTCTCTGCTCACTGATGGATTTTCTTAATGTTCCAGTTTAACACAGTGAGGAACCACATATGAGGGAAAATATGTGGTGCTTGCCTTTCCACTCTTGTGTGTGGTCCCTAAGAATGATCTGCTCTAAGTCGAACCATTTTTCTTTAAATTTCATTATGCCATTTTTCCTTTCAGCTGTGTAAAATTCCATAGTGTATATGTACCACCGCTTTGATATCCATTCGTCCAGTGATGGGCATTTGGGTTGATTCCAGTTCCTCGCTATTATGAATTGAGCTGCTATGAACAAGGTTGAGCAAATGTCTCTGTACTTTGGCGAGGAAACTTGGGGGTAGATGCCCAGTAGAGGGATAGCTGGGTTCACTGGTAGCTCTATATTCATGGGAGGCAATTTTTTTTAAAAAAATTACTCATTTGCAAGGAGAGGGAGAGAGTATGGTCACATCAGGGCCTCATGCCTCAGCAAATGAACCCCAGACACATGCATCCCTTGTGCATCTGGCTATATGTAGGTATTGGGGAGCTGAACCTGGGACAGCAGGCTTTGCAAGTGACTTTAACCTCGGAGTCATCTCACCAGACCACCGGGGAGATAATTAAATTAAATTAAAGGGAGTGATTGGTAACACAAGCTGGGAAGAAAATAATCATTTCTAGGCAGGTTGGTAACAGAAAAGCACAGAATCTACCCTATGAGGGTGGATACGGGAGGAAGTCATTCTCTGAACACATTCTTTCTTTCCCTTTTACTTCATAATGACAGTGGTTATGGTGTGGGGTTACTTGTGTCATTTCAATGGGATTAGGTTGTCTAAGGAAACGGGAGTGCTCACTTTATTTGGTATGATGGGAGGACCTTTGAGAAGTGTGACCCACATCAGTCGTGTGTTCACTTAGGTGATCTGTCTCTGCCGGACACCCTACATGAATGTTTTTCCACCTCCTTCCCAGTTCAAAACACCAGATCCAGCCCTTGGTTTTTCCTCTCTGCTGCTGTGCTCCGGAGCAGCTTTACTGCCTCCTCTGCTACACAAAAGGCGGGCTGAGTACAGTCTGAAATAACAGAAGTATGCAGACCCTTCAGAAGCCCTGCCAGGTGGATTTTTCGTACACCCACAGGACTATGTCCACTGTACTTTGTTAATGCATTCTGCCTTCAGTTGAAATGTGAGGTTGGTGACGGTGGTCCTTTGCACACGCTTACAGTGGCTTTCTTGAAACAGCTGTGACTTGAGTCGCAAAGCTAAAAGCATTCACTGTCAGACTCTTTACATAAAAAGTTTTGAAACCTCTGGTTTAAATCAAGTTTTTAATGCTATTTTCTTATTGTGTATACATTCCTGAAAACACAAGCCCCCACAGCTAAGTCTTCAGAAAACAGCTGGGGCTGGAGAGATGGCTCAGAAGCTAAGGCACTTGCTTGCAAAGCCTGACAACCCAGGTTCAATTCCCCAGTGCCCATGTAAAGCCAGATGCACAAAGTAGCCCATGCATCTGGAGTCCATTTGCAGTGGCAAGAGGCCCTGGTGCACCCATTCTCTCTCTCTCTGTCTATCTCTCACACCTTCTCTCTGCTTGCAAATAAATAAATAAAAATATTTATAAAAATCAGAAAACAAAAATAACAAGACAAACTTATGAAAATCAACTTATTTTGTAGTTTTTAAAAAATATATGTCCCCAATAAGTCTCCAAATGAAAAAGTCCCTATATGGCATTCGAAACAGTCTAAAAGCTACAAATACATGGGTTACATGGTTACAAATACAGGGGTATTTACAATACATACAAATACAAATACATGGGTTAGTTTATTTCTTTGGGCTGAAAGTAAAAGCAAATATTTAAGCACACATTATTACTGTTTTGGGAGGGGTTCCAGAATCTTCACACCCTTGAGTATACACCAATATTGGCGTGATCCATCAGCACACTAGTGAAGGCAGAAGCCCAGCCAAGAGCCTTGAGTTCACTTTATTTTGTTCATGAAGAATAAAAGGTTTCATATTGATTATGGGTCTTCCAGGGTAATAAAATCTCATTGGCTTACTAAGGAGTGAAGTCTTATTAATTAGCAGGTGGTCAGAATCAGGAGCTGTCTTGGGGGACACCGCTGATTGTTAACTCTTTCTATACCACACACACGCAGTGCTCAGGCACTGTTTCTCTATTGGAAAGGCAAAACACATTTTCTTCTTGAATAAAACAACAGATTCTCATTCCTTGGAAAATAATTCACTTGCAGAGTAAAATACCTTGTTAGAAGTTTTAAAATCAAAGTATGATTTTTTTGAAAAAAATTCCAATAACTACATCTAAACTCTCCTATTTTATACTGCTTATTAGAAAGGTGAAGAAAAAAATATTGGGTGTTAAAAATGGGTGTTAAAAAGAAAAAAATATACAGAGTATTGTTTTCGAAAACAAAACAGTTTTGTGTTCCAATTCCCTAACCGTCTGTCATGCCTAAGAATTTTACCCATAAGCAGCATCTTCTGCTTGTGGCTTCACTTCGGTGAACTTAGAGATAATTGCAGGAAGCTGCTCATGGGACAGACTTACGCATCGGGGTTGGAAAATGTGGCTTCCATGGACTCATGTTTTTATCAAACTTGAGCACATTTTACTATCAATACTAATCTTATTGAGAGAAGTTCAATTCAAATCCATGTCTGAACCAGATTTCTGGTTTGTCTTGTGACCACGAATACAGTTGCTCAATCTTTATTTGAGAGAGAGATGACAGTTTGTCCATCTTGGGGATTGCATGTTCCTCTAGAATGTACTTCTGAAATGTACATATATATATATACATATGTACACACATATAACATTAAAATAGATATGTCACATTATAGATTAAATGAGAATATTACTTCAGTGTTTGGTTAGCTGGTCACTTAATAAGCTATTTAAAACTTGAGGAACTTGTAACAGTCATGATTTTATTATGGATTTGGAGCATGTGGGTTAGTTAGGACAGGGCCCAGCAAGATGGCTTGTCTCTGCTTCACTACATTTAAGATCCCAGCTGTGAGGAAAGGGGCGATTTGCTGGTCGTCCATCAGAATTACCCAGAGTTCTTCTCTCACTTGTCTGTGTCAGGAGCCTCTGAAGACTAGAATTCCTCCAGGCAGTGGCTTCTCAAAGGTTCTGGCACCAAGCATGGAGGCTTTGGGGACAACTGACTTTCTCATAGAGCAGTCTGGGCTCTAAGCACGACTGTTTCAGCGCACAGCGTGCCGTGTCCTCTCTCCTTTTCCTGGGCTGTGCTGGTCAGAGCAGCCCCCAACTCACTCAGCTTCCAGGAGAGGAGTGGGACTCTGCTTTCTGGCTGGTGGGTGCCAAGGTCACCTGGAGTGGGAGAGGAGGGTGTGGGAATGGGAGATGTTGCTGAGACACATTGTCCCCCCCCCAGGATGAGTACATAATTGGAAGAATGCATTGATGTTTTCTGATATTGCTTGTTTATTAGGATTGAATTCTTAAAATACATTTCCTCTACTATGTTCAAAACAGTGATTTTTGTCTTTCCTGAATATTATGGGTTTTCCCACCCCCAAAACTGAGAGGGCAAATAAAGTCCTCTCAGGCTGTTAGCTTGTGTGGCAAGCACTCTTTCCCAGCCCCATCCTACCGATGTTTGAGGCATACCTCTTACTTTTAAAGGCTACAGTTTATTGCAGAAAATGAGGACAAAAGCCTCAGTATAGGTGATAGGGTATGCAGGAGGTACATTAAGAGAGAGAGAGAGACAGAGAGAGACAGAGACAGAGAGAGACAGGGAGAGAACTTTAGGTGTGAACTCATAATCACTGCCAATAAGGCTAAAGTAGCAGTTGAGCTTGTCGGTTAAAGACAAGGTTTTCAAATGGTGGCGGGTGAGCAGGAGGAAACAAAAGTGCTCCTGTTCAATGGTGTCAACAAGGGGTTGGGACCAAGAAGATAAAAAAGGAAAAGGCATTGTGTGATTAGGAGTTGGTGAGAAGTCAGGGTTGAGCAAGGAATCCTAATCAGGAGACCACTAGGGAGCGTCTTGTGGTGGTTTGAATGTAAATGGCCCCCAAAGCCTCATATTTGTGATTCAGCTTCCTATTTAGTCTCTAGCTGGTGGAGCCTTTGGTGGGTGGAGCCTTGTGGAGGAGGTGTGTCACTGTGGCAGACATGGAGGTCTAGACCTATTGGATGTCCGGAGCTAGTTTGTTCATGCTGCTTTCTGCTGTGATCCAGTTGACATGTTTTCTCCACCATGCTGAAGCTTTCCTCAAAACTGTGAGCCTGAAATAAATCCTCTCCTCCCATGAGATGCTTTCGGTCCGGTGTTTTGTCCCAGCCCTGAGAACAGACCGACATAGGCATTGACTTCCACGTCAGCGGCAACTACAGCTGGTTGAAGCCGGATCATAGAAAATGACCATCATCACCTCAGCTGCTTGGACTTCTTCAAGAGCCAGTGAAGAACCTCTTGGAATTTCTTGCTTGTTTAATTTTACTGTTGGAGGGAGGGTAGGGCAGTAGTGAAAACGGCTTTAGAAAGATGTGCCTGGCTTTTGATGCAGCCTGGATGAGAAGGTAACTATTTTCACTTAATCAAAGAAACAGTAGTTGAGCCCAAGGCCACTGACAGGGACAGAGGTGCTCACTGTCCAGCATTGTCCACGTGTCCCATTTGCCTGTTCTGAGTTGATCACCTCCCCTGGATGAGGATGTCAGGCTCTCTTGGTTCTGTCACACCTCTACACCTGTAACGAAATGGGAGAGCCGAGTGTGATCTGGGGGAATAGTCACTTTAGCACTCTGATGGAAACTTTACAGGAAAGGAATCCTTACCAGTGACTTGAGCAAAATCTCCCCATTCCATTCTCTGATTTATATGTTCTGACAAATTTTTACTAAATGCTAACCTCCTTTAGGTTTCAATAAGAATTGCTCAATGAAAGCAGACAGGTTGGCATTTATCATCAATTTCTATATGATTCTCATTGATGCTAGGGGTTATTTTTGTAAGCAGAGATAAAAGCCTTGAAATAAAATTAGGTATAAAGATTTCTAGTGCCGGGTTCAGTACCTAGATCTCAAGTCAACAACAAAAACAGCCCCAGAACCCCAAGGAAGGGATTTCCCTTCCCTACTTCTTCTTTTTAAAAATTTATTTATTTGAAAGCAGAGAGAGAGACACACATACACAAACACATACACACACAGAGAGATAGACACAGAGAGAGAGAGAGAGAGAGAGAGAGAGAGAGAGAGAGAGAGAGAGAGAGAGAGAGGGAGAGAGAGAGAGAATATGGGCACACCAGGGCCTCTAGCCACATTTGCAAATGACCTCCACACGTTTGCACAGCCTGGTGCATCTGGCCTTATGTGGGTAATGGGGAAATCGAACCTGGATCCTTAGACATTGCAGGCAAGTGTCTTAACCATTGAGCAATCTGAGAAGTAGAAAATTTAGTCATAGTATCAGCCCACACTGTGGGCAGTAATGATGGTGTTCAGACCTATTGTTCTACATCTATCCTGCACCCAGGGAAGACTGTGGACATATATATGTCATTGAAATTAGAACACGTTCAAAGTCATCTTAAATGGTCATGATAAAATGTAGTCTTTTTATTTTGTGTGTTGCTGTTGTCTTACTTTTTGTTTTCGAAACAGGGTCTCACTACGTAGTATTGGCTGAGCTCATACTTGTGTCCATTCTCCTGCCTCCAAAGTCTGGGATGAAAGGTGTATGGCAATGGTGCCTGTGCTCATGTTGAGAAAGAAGATAAAGTCAATTCCTAAATTCTGTGCCTAACTGAGTGTTCACAGGTGTATGCAGGGGTTGACGTGAGATGAGACGTATGCTCTGACAGGTTCAGTTGATGCGATATTGTATGGATTTCCCAACAATTAGCTAACTTTTCTAGATGAGAAAAGACCAACTCTACCTCCAGACTTCTAGGAAATCTGAAAACACAGGGAACTTGGAAAGCCATGTGAGGAGGGATATCATTGGTCGTGGTGAGTAAATGAGTGAATGTATTAGAAGAGCCTCAGACATGGCTTCCTGGGTGCAGGTGTCGGCTATGATGACTGTTTGTGGGCTTATCAGGATTTTCACAGTCCGACAGTGGGAACTGTCACTTGAGAGACCAGTCCACCTGCCCTTTTGCCACTAGGGCGGCCATCCTGGGACTGTGATGACACAAGTACAACAATGTCTGGCTGAATCTAAACCGATGGAACTAAATACAAATGAACTCTATTTTTTGGGATTGTGTTTCTTGAAATTTGTGTTTCACGGCATGAGAGGGTGTGTAAGGACAATTGACCTCAGTAACCACAATCAGTGCTGGAGAGATGGCTCAGGAGTTAAGGCATTTGCTTGCAAAGCCTGCCATCCTGGGTTGGATTTCCCAGCACCCTTGTAAAGCCAGATGCACAGAGTGGCACATGCATCAGAGAGGTTTGTTTGCAGTGGCAGGAGGCCCAGGTATGCCCATTCTCTCTCTCTCTCATTCACTCTGCTCACACATAAATAAATGAAACTATTTAAAATGATAACCACATCATTTATTACTTCTCAAATTTTAATATCCACTAAAATGATCATGTATGCTGGGTACCCCAAACCATGAAAACGTAAAGGTTTTTTTTTGTGGGCATTTTCCTTTCTTTGTCTTTTCTTTTCTTTTTTTTAAAATATTTTTATTTATTCATTTTCAAGCAGAGAGATACAGAGAGAGAGAGAGAGAGAGAGAGAGAGAGAGAGAGAGAGAGAGAGAGAGAGAAAGAGTACACCAGGGCCACCACCTTGTGGGTCTGGTTTATGTGGGACTTGGGGAATTGAACCAGGGGCCTTAGGCACTAGAGGCAAGTGCCTTAACCGCTGAGCCATCTCTCCAGCCCTGTCTTTTCTTTATATTAAACATTTAAATTTATTTATTTGATAGAGACAGATAGACAGAGGAAGACAGAGAGTACGGACATGCCAAGGCCTCCTGCCACTGCAAAGGAACTCCAGATGCACGGGCCATTTTGTGCATCTGGCTTTATGTGGACACTGGGGAATTGAACCAAGGCCATTAGGCTTTGCAAGGAAGTGCCTTTAACCACTGAGCCATCTCTCCAGGTCCTTGTTTTCTATTCACTTTGACACTTTCATACATCTATGTAATGTAGTTTGATCTTATTTCCCACAGTTACCCTCCCTTGTCTCCTCCCCTTCCATTAATACGCTTTCTCTTCCCTATTAATCCCCCAAATTAGTGCTTTGCTTTAAAAGGGAAGTTTTCACTTAGGGTTTCTTGCATGGTCATAGGGGAAGGTTGTTTACTGTGCAACGGGCAACTTATGGCTGCAACCCTGGAGAGCCTGACTCCTTCTCCCCGCAGCTTCTCTGGAGCTGTGGAGACAGTGAAGCATAGACAGCTTGCTGTGATGTCATGAGCCCAAGGGTCTCCCGGGAGGCATCCAGAAGACATTTCGCAGCTCCCTTCTCAGCTTTCTCTCTTACATTCTTTCACCCACTTGTCTGCAAGGCTCCCTGGATCATGGAGGGGTGGTTACCATGTCCTGTGTGAGGCTGAGCACAGAGCAGTCACTTAACCTTGGAAATGTCTCCAGCTATACATCCCAGCATCAACCTTTGCCCATTGTAGTGAGGACTGTCTGTGATCGAGGCTGCAAGCAGGAGTAGTCCAGGAAGCAAATCTCTTCAGCAGGTAATTTACAGCTGTCCATTCTTTCCTGTTGAGTGGACCTCAAATCTAATCTGAAAGCTTGTTGGTTGCCCACATAGCATTCATGCCTCTACTGGACCAGTGGCACATCTTGCCTGGCAGGTTGGTGGTGTGCGGACACCGTGTTGATGCTGATTCTACCCCAGCAGCTTCCATAGAACCTTCTGGTCGTTCTAGAAGGCCAGCTGGCAGAGAGGAAGCTTCCTGCTTAGGTTCAGCTTAGCTTTTCTATATCCTTATGTCCTGCAACTGACATGATCACACCATTAAAAGAAAAACACAACTGTGATTTGATCAATCCACTGGAAACCACAAATCTAAATTACACAAAGAAAATATTTCTAAATATGTGAAGGAGGTGTTTCTGTTCTTTGCTTGTGTGTGTGGCGTGGTGTATGCATGTGTTTGTACACATGTGAGGCCCCCCAACTCATCTGTGCTGGGGTGCGCTCCCTGTGGTGGCCAGAATAGTCTCAGTCCATTGCTCTTCCTCGTTTCTCTTTGAACTGGACTCTTAATGATCCGGGAGCTCCCACTGGACTGGGGTATGAATGAATTACAGGCATGAATGACCGACCATGCCTAGATGTTTATGTGGGTCCTGGCGACTCGAACTCGGTCCCCCTCAGGCCTTCATGCTTGCAAGAAAGCTCATTTAAACTGCTGAGCCATCTCTTCAGTCCTAAAGGGTTTTTTTAAAACTACCATTCCAGCTCATTCTGTTTTGTTTAAAAAAAAACAGTGAAATTACATTGCTTTAATAATAGAAAAAAAATAATTTTTCCTTTCTGGAAACGAAACTGCTCTAATCAGAGACACAACAAGCTGCTTGATAAATAATATTACTTTAAAACTTCGTAGTTTTTATATTTGTACATGGACAAGTGGTATCAATAATATCCTTCTGAAGATTTTCAAAATAATTATTCATTTTTAAGCAGAGAGATAAAGAAAGAGAGAGAGAGGGGGAAAGAGAGAGAGAAAGCATAAGCAGGTCAGGGCCTCCAGCCACTGCTAAAGAACTCCAGATGCATGTATCATTTTGTGCATCTGGCTTTATGTGGGTCCTGGAGAATTGAAGCCAGGTCATTAGGCTTTGTAGGCAAACTCCTTAACCGCTGAGCTCTCCAGCCCAAGATTTTTTGTTTTTGAGACAGGGTCTCATGTGTACAACCCAGGCTGGTTTTGAACTTGTAACTTGGAAAAGCCTCCACCTCCACCACCACACCTGGTTTTATGTGGGCTGGGGACCGAATCCAGAGCCTTCTGTATGCTGGACAAACACTGTCTCTGCAGGCCTTCTTTCTGAAGCTAGATTTTGTTCCCACACTGACTTTATGACGCCCAGGTGGGTAAATGGGTAGCGAGCGACAGGACTGAGCCCCACATTGGTGACTCTCCAGTCCTGTAGCTAGTGGCCCAGTAGCCAAGGTGTCATTATAAGTGAAGGTGTTAACCTCCTCTCTTTCACATGGGTTTTCGCTAAACTATTTATGCAGAAAGTAGCCTTAGACATGTAAGTGTGCATGTTTACATATTTTCATTCAAATTTAAGTTAAAAAATTAGCAACCTGTTCACCTGGTTAATATTCCAAACAAGCACAAACAATTCAGTGAAAGTACCCCCCCTGCTCACTCCAAGGTCACTTTGCCCCCCTCCCCAGAGGCAACTGTGGCTTTATTTGCTAATGTCTCCTTCACAGCTATTTTATATACTTAAATATATAGACATAGTCCAAAAGTTATCATATAAGAATTCCTTAAAGAATTTGTGGTGGGGCTGGAGAGATGGCTCAGAGGTTAAGGCACCTGTCTACAAATCCTAAGGACCTAGGTTCTATTCTCCAGCCCCCACATAAGCCAGATGCGCAAAGCGGCACATGCATCTGGAGTTTGTTTGCAGTGGCTAGAGGCCCTGGCACACCCATGTTCTGTCTCTGTACCTCTCTGCTTATAAATAAATAAAATATTTTTAAAAATTAAAAAAAAACAACAGAATTTGTGGTGCCTAAACTAGTTTAATAAAGATATAATTTGATTGTAAACCTCTCTACTTTTAATGTTTCAAACAAAAATATGATCAATTATTTTTATGAGCCATTAGGTATATAGTTCCTATGGTGTGTGAGGCCCTGTCACATGCTGTTTATCCTCTCGAGGTGCCTTTAGACATTTCCCTCTTTATTTATTTGTCATGGCTCAGATATGCCCAGCAGCTTTGCTCCTGAGAAGGCTTTCCCCACGCCCACTTGGAACCAGCCCCTCACCCCGCCCTGTCATCTGCTTGTCACTGTGTTTTCTTTCTTCTTAGAGCCGGTGTTTCGTGTGTCAGTCCTGGGTATGAAAGGAGTCTTGTGTTCATTTCAGAGGATGAAAGGACTAACCTGGGACTGGAGACCGGGGTGGCCATCCACCCCACTCCGAGCACTTAGCACTGCACAGTGAACTTGGCCTCTTCTCGGAACCTGTCTTCCTGATGGCAGTAAGCAGGTTCCTAGTAAATGCGTGCTGGCTGTGCGCCTGACCTAGTCGTGCTTTGTGTTCTCTGTGAAAGATTCTTTTCCTAAAGGGAGAGCGCACAATATTTAATGTTCATATTTCCATCTTACAGCATTTCCCATAAGCGCATCCTCTCGCTGGCAGATGGCAATGCCAGCTGTCGGTTAGGTGCAAGGACGCGCAGGTGCTGTGGTTTTGCAGGTCAGGCTGTGACCAGGGAGCAGACCCTTTGATCAGGTTGTGAGTCAGCCAGCAGGGAAACCTGCCTGCGAGTGATGGAAGAGCAGGAGCTGTGTGGTTCCACACACACACACACACACACACACACACACACACACACACACACATATCCATCAGAGTTCATACTGACAGAGAAGTCTGACATAATTCTCTTTTATCTTACCTAAAAGAAGACGATCTTTAATCGGGGCCATAGGTTTTAGCAGCTTAGTGGCTTGTTTTAAGTTTTCCGTTCCCCCTCCAAACAGAGAGGCCTGTGTCTTGTGTTATTCTGATCCCATGGGAGAATTCCTGTAGGAGGAAGAAACTGAATGACTGGCCTAAGGTTACCAAACAGAACCCTCAATGAGAAATGCGTCAAGAACATTTCTGAATATTTGCATGTTTCTCTATCACCATATTGTTAAAAGCCTTACCAGAGCAAGTGATTCTCATGTCTCAGGGGAGTCAGTACCCTTGGGTAATTTTCCCCCTGGATTTTGCTGTGAGAAGT
>PVHP010026800.1:0-24368 GCA_004024765.1 Zapus hudsonius | reverse complement strand
TAATGTAGCATTGTATCCGGTTTGCTAGGACTTTGTTCAGGATTTTTGCATCTAAGTTCATCAGAGATATGGGTCTATAGTTCTCTTTCCTTGTTGCATCCTTGCCTGGTTTGGGGATTAAGGCAATGGAAGCTTCATAGAAGGTGTCTGGGAGCCTTCCCTCTTTTTCGATGCTTCTAACAAGCTTCAGAAATAAAAAATATGGAACGCTTCACGAATTTGCGTGTCATCCTTGCGCAGGGGCCATGCTAATCTTCTCTGTATCGTTCCAATTTTAGTATATGTGCTGCCAAAGCGAGCACTAAATTGCTATTATCTTATGGCAAGAAAATACTCAAGTTCCACCTTTTAAAATTCCATATAAATGTAGTTGTGACAATATATTGGTATAATTTCTTGAAGGTTGTAAAGACCTTTGTCCTTAAAAAGGAAATATAGGGCCAGGTGTGGTGGTGCACACCTTTAATACCAGCACTTGGGAGATTGAGTTAGGTGGATCACTGTGAGTTTGAGGCCAGCCTGGAAGCACAGAGTTAGTTTCAGATCAGCCTAAGCTACAGTGAGCCCCTACCTCAGAAAAACGAAAACTAAAACAACTACAAAAAAAAAGGAATTAGAAAAGGAGAAGAAAGAGTGATGAGAACAAGAGAGGAGAGAGAACAGAACTGAATCTCTCCTTTCTTACATTTATCTGCTCCCATTTTAAGCTATGACTTGTGAAACAGAATCCATGTCCCCAGAGTAGCAAGGCTTCTGCTCATAAAATGCAAATATCATAGGATGTATAATATAAAAGCCCACTGGTTTATTTATTGGGATGTTTGTCTTTAACAAATATTTAGCAAATAATGCAAAAATAAGGAGATTTTGAAGAAATATTTTTGAGTGATAAGAAGGAACACACCCACTTCACAAGAATGTGGATTATGAGCAGATATTTAAAGAAGTTAATGATTCTTCCTAGAAGATGCTCATTTGTGTACCTTCCTTTGTGGAAATCAGAGGATCTCGGGTGCATTCATGGTGGTATGACCATAGACTCATTGCAGAAATCAGAGGAAAGCTGTCTGCAATAATTTTGCATTTCTTTGAAAGAGAAGTGCCAGCCATGGCACAAAATGTGCTGGAGAGGTAGAGGAACCTCCTCCCATCCCCAAGGAAGCTCACAGTAGAATCTCCATGAATTAGTCAGGTGAGGTGTGAATAGTGAATCTCCATGAATAGTCAGGGGAGGCAAGAATGGTGAACACAGGGGTACTTAAAATCCACACAGCAAATAACACTTTGTGGTTTCATCCCATCTCCAGGCCTCACAGAAGGCAAAATTCATAAAGCCACAATGTTACCTCAGTGTCCTTCCTCATTTCATCATTGGCATCCTGTATGCTTAGATTCTATTTTTCCCTGTCATAAATTTTGACATTATGGTTGTAATGTATATATATGTAATGTAATATATGGCTAGATACAAAGTTGACTAAAAATATCAATTAAAAATTATTTAAATTATTTTAATACAAATAATTTAGGCAAAGATCCAAATCATTGCAGCTACAGGTTAAAGAAAAGCATTAATATAAACAATAGTTGTCCATGAATACATGGACCTTCTCACAAATATATCATCCTCTCAAGGCAGCCCAACTTGGAGCTGCCAGCAAGAGGTATAGAAATACCAGCCCTGTGTCTATGGCTTTCCACCTGACAGAGGTGTTCTCACACTTCTGATGGTCATTTGGGCTAAGTGCTTCCTACATGTGATTCAAGGTTTAAATGCCAAATAATAGAAGAATAACACAGTTACATAAATGTTCCTCACATTTTTTTCTACCTTACCTCAGTCATTGTGGTAGCTTGATTAGATGTCCCCCAATAGAATCAAAGATTTATTATAATTATGAATTGTCTCCAGCCTTTTGGCCTGGCCTCCTGGGGTCTGGCTCTAAGGTATTTCTAAATTGGATGCAAAATTCCAGGGATACATATGCAAAGAGCACCCAAAGCTCAAATCTGGCAGTCCTGTTGTTTTGTGAGTTAGATTGTGCTTGCTTGCTTCTGGAGGTGGTGGGTCTCTGTCTCTCTGTTTGGATCTATGAAAGGGGACCAGCCTTTTCCTTCATTTTTGGAACTTCCCCTGGATCTATTATTTCAATAAATACTTTCCTCCCCAACTTGTGCCTGGTTTGGAGATTCATCCCAGCAGTGTGTGGCTGACGACAGTCATCTACCTGCTCTTGAGAACATCTTTTCTTGTTTCCTAAAATAGCCTGGTGAGTTTCATGTGTAACACAGGTGAGTGGTAATAAAGTAGTCAGAGCCCCTCATTGTCCTTCTCAGTTCACTGAAGGACGCTAAGAAGGAGGAATCACTAAATAACAGTGTGTAAGTAGGAGAGCAGAGGACTGTGTATGTGCCTTTGCTTGTCTTCCTGTTACCTTTCACTGCTGAAGAAGAAATACATCTCGTACAGTATAGAAAATAGAAAGGAAATGGCAAAGACAGCTGCACGGTGAGATGCTGTCGCTTACAAGGCATGAAGATCTGACCTGCCCAGCCAATGATAGCTCATCCTCATTTCTCCTCTGAGGCGTCAGGACAGTGGCAGGTAGTGACAGCAGAGGCAGCTGCTTCCCCACCCCCTGCTCATTAATTTTATCTTCCAGAAATTTAACCATTAATCTACTATTTTATTACCCATTGACCATCAAAATGACATTACAACGTTAAGCTTTCCTTTTCTTCAGGCCTGGGTTTATCATAAACATATTCAAGAATGTCAACTAATGTTTACTTGAGATGCTTTTCTTTTCAGAAATTAGGACCTTGCACATGCCTTCTCTCCAGCCCCACGAATATTCTCAATTCAAAAATCATCTAAAATGCTCAGAGTACTTTACTACTCTAAATAGTAAAAATACACATGAAAATCTCAACATATATCTAACTTAGGATACAGCAAATAAGTAATACAGCTAACCCATTAAATATCAATCATTTATATATGACAATTATATTTTATAAGGAACAAACTAATAGCATATACATGCACATAAAATATATGAAATGTTGACATACATATTTATATTCTGAAAGAACACACACAGAAAGGCTAACAAAGATTTGTTGTCCAATAGGATAATAGTATGAGAAAGAGATTTCTTTTGGCATAATTAAATTTATATAAAGTTCAATTCCCGTGATATATATGAATAACATTTTTGAAGCAAGCACCAATTCCTTGGGTAATTAAATTGAAAGCATCATAGAAATTCAGGAATGTATAACTAAATTGCAAAAGGTAAATTTATTATAAATATGTTATTCATCACATTGAAGGTTCATGTGCTAGTTAGCTCTATATCACTATAAAAAGAACCCGAGATGCTCAACTTCTAAATAAAAAAGCTGTATTTGCCCCCCAGTTCTGGAAGCTCCAGCCTGTAATCACTTTTCCCTATTGCTTTTGCGCCTGCGGAGAGGCAGTACATCCAGAGAGAGCTGGGAGCATGCTGTGAAGCAACATTCTCCCCCCACACGCACCCCTACCCCAGAATCTCACAGGTATGGAACAAGAGAAAGAAGGAAGAGACGAGGTCCCACAATCCTTTCAGGGGTCAACACACCCAGTGACTTAAGACTCCTTGGTGGGCCCCACCTCTGAAAACTTCCATCACCTCCCAACATTGCCAAGCTGGAAAATAAATGTTTAGTGCATTGCTTTGAGGATCATTCCAGATTCAAAATACAGCCATGAATAAAATTGCCCCTCATTCATCTGACCAGAAGTCCTGACCCTTGGGCTTATTATAGGCAACAATATTTCCAAACCACATAGCCTCTCAAAAGGAATGACATGGCTGAATGTTTACATGCAAACCCTGTGTCATATCAAAGAACACGTAAACCATTACCATGGATAATTCCTGTTGGTCTAATGCAGAGCAAAACTCTAAGTGACAACGACTGTAAATATGAAAAACTGAGGATGAAAGAAGCCAAGTTCCTTCAGAATGCTTGGAATCCTGAATTGTTCTAACAGCCATCTGAATGAAACCTGTATCAGAACATATTGACTTCCTCCTCCACCCCAACTACACATGTATTCTTATTTGACAAAAATAAGTGTATACATTTATGGAGTGCATTATGACACTCATATATGTTTACATTTTAGAAAGGCTAACTCAAGCTAGTTAACATACCCATCACCTCATATACTTTTAATGATGAGACTATTTAAAATATACCTTTGTAAAAATTTTGAAATAAAGTAACTAGGATTTATAGCCACTATAATATATAATAGATAACTGATACTTTACCTATCTAGAAAACCTTTCATCTTTGAGATAGATCTTTTTTCACGATCTAGCCCCAAACCCTACTCTTTGGTGATTAGATTTTTGCACTCTACTTCTATGAGTTTAGCATTTTTTAGGTAACACAACTCTAGAGCAAAAATTCTTAGCTTGGAGCTCGTGACCCCTCAAAAGTATTAATTTACAGCGAGCAATTGGATGAACAAAAAATTGCTTCAAATTTCCATCAAAATCTAGTGGAAACTCACTATTTCTCCAATTACAAATGTCAACACACCCTTACTGTGGATTTTTTTTAGCACCTTATTATCATCACCTATATCTCAAAATATTATGTACACACATTAGTACTTCAGGTTATGTCTGTGATAGGATTTAGTGTCTTTATAAGGCAGGGCCAATTTGTTGTTGAGAATATTTTGGTAACTGTTTTCTTATTCATGATTTCATATGAAATTATTCTAAGAAGGTACTGTAGGTTTCATGAAATTGACAAAGAAGTCCATGGCATGTCAAGAATCTTCTGTGTTGCTATGTAGGTCTGAGCTCCCCATTCCCACTGGCTGTCTTCCCATGTTTCCATATGCCCTGGGGGTACCTTCACCCAAGCTCATACTACTGCAGTTTTCATTGATTTCTTGTCTATTCCTTTTATATCAAGTTCCAGGACTGACACAAGATTTGCAAGTGAAAGAAGTAGCAGGAACCAAAAAGAACTGGGTCTCGGGGGAGGGGGGAATAAACAAACTCATAAGTGAAAATACAGCTCAAGTTGGATTTAGGAGTAAACTCTGACAGATTAAAACCAGTTTTAGTGTCCTAAAATTTTGTTAAAATCTTGAATATTCATATTTCCTCACTAAACAATCATGTTGTTATGGCAATTAACATATTTTTCATCACATCCAAATTGTCTATACACATATAGAAACACATACAGACAGTCATCTCTTACTATCCATGGAGTTGGTTACAGGACATGCCGGGGATGCCAAAATCTATTGATGTACAAGCTCCTTATAGAAAATAGTATAATATTTGTATATAATATTTGCTGGGCAAATAGCTCAGTGCTTGCCTACCCTGTGCAAGGATCTGAGTTCTATCCCCAGAAGGCACACACACACACACACACACACACACACACACACACACACACACACTATTATTTGTGAATAACTTACAAATTTTTGTATACTTTAAATCATCTCCAGATTACCTATAATGCCTTATGTAATTAATTTTATATAGTATTGTAGAAGTTTGTACCTGAGCAGTACATACAGAGATATTGTTTCTGAGTATTTCCTATCTCTGGTTGGTTGAATTCATAGACAAGGAGCCGTTGAATACAGATGACTATATGGTGTGTGGGTATGTGCATACACATATATGCCTTCACATTTGAGGGAAAACATGAGTGTGTTGCTCCCAAACTAGATCACCATCATAGTATGACTATGAAAGATTTCGAGGCCAAAAGCCATAGCTTTTGAGTATAACCATGAAAGTGACAATCCACCAGAAGCCAGATGATTAGCTGAGCATATATTTGAATGTGTATTTTATTCAAATACAACTTAAGATGCCCCCAACCCAACCACAGAGAAGAACCTTTTGTAGTAAACTAGCTTAGAGAAAAAAGAAAAATAAATAATTTAGAGAAGCAACACTCAGGGACTCGAGAGATGGCTCAGCAGTTAAGGCACTCACCTGCAAAACCTAACGACCTGAGTTTGAGTCCCCAGCCATATAAAGCCAGATGTGCATACATCCCATACATCTGGAGTTTGTTTGCAGTGGCTGGAGGCCCTGGTGCACCTATTCTTTCTCTGTATGCCTCTATCTGCTTCCTAATAAATAATTAAATAAAATATTGAAACAAAAGAAAAGCAAAACTCACACATTCACATAAAGGTCAAATGTTGATTTACCTTTTTTTCAAGTAGAGATAAGTAGCCTTTTTCCCACAAAGGAACAAAGTAGACATTCACATTGATGTGGTTTGTTTTGAGAGTAGTATTTACTTTTTATTAGCTGAATTTTTAGCATTTGGAAGTTCTGATGATGATGGAAAAGCTGTTTTCCAAAACAGAATCATATCTTCTTATTCCATTTTCAATCATCAAAACTACCAAAGTTTTCATTTCAATATTTTCTGTCTAATAGGCACACAACTTTTGTGGACTTATGGTCTGAATCTCCTTCTTATCATCTAGAATGAATCACAATGTACAGTGAAATCACGTGATGAGCTGCTCCACTTAATTCCTGTAAGAATGGAACTCCTAGAGGCACACTGAACAATGTGCCAACTCATTCTACCATTCTGCCCAGACTGTTTGTTTGGGGGAAAAAAGGCAACAGCCATCATCATAATTTATCTAGGACTAGCAGATTCCATGGCCCCATTGTTCAAACACACTTGCAACTATTACCTATTTTGTAAGAATTATCGCAACCGTTTGTTTTGACAGTGTTGCAGGCTAGGATTTTGATGGTCTCTATCCCCTGGAAAATCATTTTCTTCTCTCCATGTTTTCCCTGGCATCAGAATCTGATTTCTGCAGTCATGTCTCTTGCATATGAAGCAAGTTGTCTTCAAATTAATAAGAAAATCTACAAATTAAGAGTTGCACAGTGAAAACTGTCCCGGACCAGCGGCCTCATATCTAGGGTTCTAATCCTAATTAATGAGATAAAACTATTTGTACTACATGGACTCCTGAGCCCCTTAAAGCTCTACACTTCTATGAACTGTGAAGTCAGAAATGAAAGATCCAGTCTGACAGGAGCATTACTGAGGCTGACTGGCATCTGACCTGTTGTAGTCACAAACATCATTCCATCTCTCTAAGCAGCACAACTTCAAAGTCTCTTTGGACATCAAATGGCAAGAGGAGATCATTGAAGCCCCAGATTGTCTCTAGGCAAGCATTCCAGGAGCAATTCTCGTTTAGTGAGCAGCTCAGTTGACGTGAACAGAGGATTAAAAGCACTAACCCATGCACGTGCATGCTTATTTGTGAGTATGAGGAGAAAAATACAAATGAATCATGGGAAGTAAAGGATAAACTGTGCTATAAGTGAAAAGATGAAGCAGACGCACTTTTAAAATTGCATTTGTGTTTCTGAGAAACAAAAACATATAAAGGTTTATCTCAGATGCTAGGATTAAAGAGGATCTGCTTTAGCTAAACAGGCTGCAGAACAAGAAAGCATGCTGACAGTCTGAACGTGTTTTAAACGTAGCTGGAAGTCAAGCACCTGTGAGGTTGATCAAGTGTGCACATCGGCCATGCAAAACAGTCAGGACAGCAGAACCTTCTCTCCTTTGCTGGCCTAACAGCTCCTAATTAGGTATGTATCAAATTGCAGTGTGCAAAAAATCTAGTGGGAAGGATGTTTTAATTGCGTATTCCTAGACATTCTGATTTGAAAAATAGGTGCTAAAGTTCAATATCTTCATATTTTAAAAGTCCCCAGGTTATATCATGACAGGGGAAGCCTGGCAACCATATTTGGAGAAATGCCACAAGAACATTTGCTGGATAGGCGAGCAGTTGCCATGTTCCTAGGCTGTCTTATTGTACCTCAATATCATATGCCTCTTAGACCCAAGCCTCCAAGTGGATCACCAATCACTTTATTTCTGGACATATCTAGAATTTCGCTTGCTAGATAGTCTGAGATATCAGTCACTGTTTCCTACATTGATACATCAGCAGAGAGGTGAACATATATCAAACCATACATGCCCATATTGTATTATCCCCTAGCTCTTAATATTGACTCCTCCAAGGTCATGCAGCTCTGGTACATTTCACCAGAGTTAGCAATAACTAAAGTAAAAATACCATTCAGGGGGGAATACATTTAATTTGACAGTACCCAAATCTAAGAGCAAGGAACAGAAAAATTATCAAACTGCCACAAATCCATCAACCACAATTCTTCTCCTTACTTCCATAACTGCCTTTTCCAAGTACACAGGTGTACTATGTCTTAGAGAAACCATGCCAGGTGGCTTCTCTTCTAAAGTTAGTTCAATTCTCAAGAGTCCAAACTTTTCCCAAGCCCACATTAATGACATTAATAAAAACATGAATAATTACATTAATAGCCACATCCCATTTTCCTATTGGCTAGACAGAAAATATATTCTAAAAAATTTGTAAGCTCTCTGTGAACGTGGGACCTAATATTTTCTCTTCATAAGTTCTTACTTCATAGAACTCCTTATAAAATAGATCTTGTAAGTAATGGTGAGGCTTAACAGAGTAGAGATCTGACAGACAAGCCAAGATTAGTACCTTGCTACTGATGTTATTATTACTAATTATTGTTATGGTTTTGTTTCTGAAATGGAGGATAGTGTATAAATGGTGAGACCTAGAAAGCTAATGAGGACCCCCTGGGTCGTTTCAATCTATCACTTCAAGAGAATAGTTGATATTATGAAGTTTAATAATTGGAAGTGTCAGAGCTGTGGTTTAAGTAGAAAAGTAATTTAGTAGGTTATACTCTGGGGTGTCATTCACGTGGTACTTACAGGGAGCCCCAAATAACTGAATGTGAAAGAAGACCAGATATATCCTCAGCTCCTCAGAGAACACAGAATCCTGATACTATCAGAAAATCTACCCGCCTAAGCACATTGCCATTGAGCCTGGTGTTGTGTGCAAGCCTTGACACACCAGCACAGAATAGCTTAAGTCAGATGCTTTATGTTGACTTCCGTAGGAAGTCCTTTTGATCCAGTCGGTAAGTAGAATGCTAAGAACAGAAAATATAGCTAATGTGGCAGATATGTTATGAAATAATTGCATCAGGGAATATTAGAATATACAAGTTTTGTAATTGAATAAAACTGGATTTGGAAGAAGGTGTCATTTCATGGTGCCAGTTTATGCAAAAAGAATAGAATTTATAGAGCATTTTTTTATGTAGGCAATATGCTAAGGACTTTAAACTTATGTTGAACAATAGAGCTTGGTGAAAGTCATCTTTCCTTTGATTAACTCTTTCCTTTGATTAAATAATTCCTATAAGGATTTAAGTGAAACTGCAATTTGGAAAGCATTCCAGCCAAGGTTTGATGTGATGGTTAATTTTTGTTGTCAACTAGGATCTATTTAATTATCTAGGATGGGTCTCTGAGGATGTTCACAGGAAGGCAGCCTCTCAGCAAGGGGCAGGATGTAAAGAAGCTCAAAGAATCTGGAAGTAAACATCCTTTCCTGTGTGGGCCGTGCAGGAAGGAAATTCCAGAGATTCAGGAAGCCATTAAGTCTGGGATAGGGTTGTAAGAAACCCCCCCCCCATCCTAAGGCTATATAAAGGGGAAGAAATTCTCTCCTTGGCCCTCCTGCCTATTTGCTGTTCTGTGTGTGTGATATAGGTGATGGCTTTCTCTCTCTGTTTGGACCTGTGAAAGAGGGTCAGCCTCTTTCACTGTTATGGAACTTCCCGTGAATCTGTAGTTTCAATAAATACTTTCCTCCCCTAAATCATGCCTGGTTTGAAGATTCATCCCAGCAACATGTGGCTGACCATTTGAAATGTAGTTACTCTATGAATTCTAGATCCTCTAGTTCATTGCATAATTCTCTTTCTAAACTACTACAGTTGGTTTTGTGTTGCTGAGCTACTGGGAAAGTTTTTTTTTTTTTTAATTTCTATGCAATAAAAAAACAAATGCCTTGCTTTTAAAACTTTTTAAATTTTAGAAACAACAATGTGTGTCTGCACTTTATACAGAGGTTTAAATTAGAGCCCAGTGCCAAAAACAGGTTGCGCCGTTAGAACTCTATATATTAGAAAAGGAATCAAAATCTGTTACTTGTTACAACTCATCCACCATGTTTGACTTAGTCATCTTTACATTATTGCAGCAAACAAAGGAGGTCATCAACCTCAACAAAGGGAGGACTTTAGTTGGTATCTAGTTCTTAAATGTTTTTGTTGCTTTGAGCCGGAAAGGGAACACTACGATGGGATTGTGCGACACAGTGAACAGGAGAGGAGCAAGGGGCCCGGATCCCAGGATCGCTTTCAAGGGCACACTCTCATTAAAGGGAAAATTCCCACTAGGCCCCAGCTCCATATGTGTCAATAATGCCTAGTGAGAAATCTTCATACTAACTATGAAATGATCAAAAAAATCATTATTACATGGAGAATTTAGATCAGAGTATTTCTCTCTCTTCTTCTTCTTCTTCTTGCTCTTCTTCTTCTCTTCTTTCTTTTATTTCTCTGAGTAATACATTCAAAGTTTTTACCACTAAATATAAATATTTTTGAAGGTCTTAAACAGCTTGTCCTTAGGATTGTCCAAAATGATTATTTTTATTCTTCACAGAGGTTTTAAAAAATGATCCTAAAATTCATATGGAAGCACAAAAAGACCCAGAGAGCCAAAACAATACTTAACAAACAGAATATTGCTGGAAGATCAACATACCTTATTGCAACATATACTACAGAGCAATCATAATAAGAACCGCATGATACTGGCACAAAAATGGCATGTAAATTAATGGAATAGAGGGTCTCTGTATAAGTTCATGTAACAAGAGCCATCTGATTCGAAAAAGCCAAAATATACATTAAAGAAAACATTTACAGCAAATTGGTCTAAGAAAAACTGAATATCTACATATAGAAGAATGAAAACACATCTTTATCTCTTACCCTGTGCAAAAATCAATCCCAAACACATCCAGGACCTCAACATAAGGGCTGAATGTCTGAAATAGCCAGGGAAGGGGAATGGAAGTATACTTCAAGATAAAAGCATAAGGGAGGGCTCTCTGAATAGGACCACGTTGCTCAGGAAATAAAGCATACAATAACAAATGGGATTGCATGAAACTAAAAACCTATTGCACAGGAAAGAAAACTTCCATCGCTTCTCGGCCTTTTGGCTAAGATCAAGTGTAGGAAAGAAAACTTCCAACCAAGTCAAGAAGCATATACTAAAGAATGGGAGAATAATCTTTTTCAACTACACATTTGTGGTGGTTTGAAAGAACAATGTTCCCTATAGGCTCATGTGTTTGAATGTCTACTCCCAAGCTTATGGTGCTATTCAGGAGGTCTTTGAACATGGAGCCTTGCAGGAGGAAGTGTGTCACGGGAGGCAGGCCTAGTTGCTTGTCTCACTCAATAAATTCTTGCTACTTTCTCCCTGCTGGTATGATAACGTGATGCCCAGCTATCTTCTCCTGCCATGCTTTTCCCACCATGATAGAAGTTTCCCTAGAAATCATTAGCCAAATAAACCCTTTCCTTCTGTGCGATGTTTTTTTTTTTCCCAGCAACTAGAAAGTAACTGCTACAACATCTAACAAAGAATTAAAAAAAAGAAAACCTGTTACTTAGGTGGAATTAAATGTTTCTATCTATCATCTATAAAGCATGTATTTCATTTCATAGCTGAGCATCTGTGGTGATTTGACTCACATGTCCCACATAAGCTCACATGTTTTGCATGCTAGGTCCCTAGCTGATGCTAATTTTAAAGGTCGAGCTGTGCAGGAGGAGGTGTGTTGTAATAGAAGCTCCTTGTTAAAATTTGGCTCAATTTCCTGTTGCTATTGTCCATTTGATGTTGGTAAGGAGGCGATGCCCAGCCTCTGCTCTACCATCTTTTCTCTACTGTCATGAAGCTTCTCCAAACAAACAAACAAAACAAACAAGCAAACAAAAATCTTTCCTTGTATCCTCTGCTTTTGGTCACTGCTTTACCCCAGCCACAGAAAGTAACTACAGCAGCACATACAGCACCTCTCTTAACTAGTTTCATTCATGTCTGACTTTTATCTTAATAAATTTATATGTGTGTTTTCCTGTATCATAATGAAACTAAGAATAGTACCATTCAGCCTTGTTTGCGTTTGAGAAATCTAAAACACAGCACATTTAAAAGATTGATTAAAATACCCCTCAAACATGGATAAAATAAAAACTTACATTCAGGTAGATGATGAAGAGAAGAAAATAGGTTTAATGTAGGTGAGAAACAGTTCATGCTTTGGAAATTAATAAATGCCACAATACAGACTCCAGCTTGCTTGAAGTCACATTCAAAAACAACAAAAATATAACTTTGTAAACAACTGAAACTTACCATTATGCGTTTTTCCTACCATGGAATGAGGAGGAAAGGAGTACCTGTTACCTTGGTGACTAGTCCCTGTGCAGTCTGCTCTGCCTGCATCCTTGCAGTACTGAGCTAACTCTATTGACTCCTTCAGAAAGCCTCCTCTCCCAGTTGACTATATGGACTCAGTGAGGCGTGACATTTTCATCTAGACTCCACTGATAGTCGTGTAGAGGTGGCTATGTGACCACAAATGTTTACTGAGCTGTGAGCCAAAAAAACAAATGCTTTTTACAGATAAATGTAGACTTCGCCAATTTTAATATGAAAACCTAAGAGATTTCTCTGATAAATGCCAGTAGTGGACATCACTGACTTTACAGGCCATATACATTCATTTTAAAATTAAATAATTAGCTGATTAATTTATTAATGTGTGTGTGTGTGTGTGTGTGTGTGTGTGTGTGTCTGTGTGTGTGTGTAGGCCTTGAGGCAGGAGCACATCAGGTTCTCTGCAAAGGAAATCCAGATACTTGTACCACTTTTGCATCTGGCTTATGTGGGTTGTTTGGGAATTGAACCTGGGCCGCCAGGCTTGACAATCAAGAGCCTTTACATACTGAGGCATATTCTCAGAATTCTAAATATTTTATATTCTTAATGATACATATGCCTTCCAATATATAACATCATTTCTGCTTAAAGTTCCACAGCCCTACATGTATCTCGAGGACAATGAGCCACTTTGGGGTGCAATGTAGATTCTGACCAACTAAGACTAACGAATATGAATTTCTCCCTCAATCCAAGTGCAAGTCTAACTAGTACATAGGATTAATCAGGGGACACACACACATACACACACACACACACACACACTATCTATCTATCTATCTATCTATAGACTTCAGCTGATATATGATGACTTTGGGTACCTGGGTTAGAATAGAAAAAATCCATAAATATGCCATAAGTGACAGAGATTGATTACTTACAAATCAGGCGAAGAAGCAAGCCCGCTTCCCCAGTTGTTGCTGTGCTGCCCACAGGCATTGCCATCTCCTATACAAAACTAAGACACGTTCTAGGAAAGAAGTGAAGAATCTTGGCACAGGCAGCATTACACACTGCTATTGACTGCTCATTAAGCCACTTGGATTTCACTGTTTTGAAACTCCCAGCTAAAGATCAATCTAATTACTCCAAAATGTGAAGGAAGATCAACTAGCATTAAAATGATCTAATATATTGTGGAAAATTTTTGTGTATAGAAGGACATTGTTAGAATAAGCGTGCCAATAAAATAGAGCTAGGGATTGAGCCAGTAAAGTGCTCGCCTTGCCAACAGGAAGGTGTGAATTTGGTATTCACATGTATAGTCCAGGCATGGTGGTGCTCTCCTGTAATCCAATACTGACTGAAGAAGTCCTTTGGAGCTCACTGATGAGCCAGCGTTCACTTGTCAGAGCCTCTCTAGTCGAATTGGTGAGCTTTATGTTAACGTGAGGCCCTGTGTCAAGAAAAGGTGAGTGGTATACCTGAGAAATGACAGCTGAGGCTTCTCTCTGGCCTCCATATTACAAAGGTACATGCACACACCTGCATACACGGGATGTACACACATATACATGAAAAGCAACAACCAAAAAGAAGTGGGTGTGCCTGTCAATAAAAGTTGGTAGGTGAGCCAAATATAATGAGAATGAAAAGAAAATAATGAATCTATAAAAAATGGGTGGATAGACTCACAGAAAGGCAACAGAATGAAAAGATGGACAGAAAATTTGGTTAAACACGTACCTTAATACATAGAAAACTACATTCTAAAAGGTGGAAAACATATCTAAATTTCAAGTGAGTAAGACAAGAAGGACGACTACAACTAGCTAGAGAACGTGCCAAGCTCTTTAAAGATAGTATGTATGCATGCATGGATGTAAGGGAATACTTGGTATATATTTCAGTGTCCTTCCCACATCTGGAATAAGGCACAACAGCCTGCACAGCTTCACATGTCAGAAGCGGAGAAAGATGAACGGAGTGCTGACCTTGTCCACAGCCTCGCATCTCCACATTTCATCTGCTCTAATAACCCTGCATGGTAACCCGGTTGGAGACATCACAGCTGAACAGCAGCCATAACAGCATTAAAACCTTAATGACAGAGGCTAGAGAGATAGCTCAAAGATCAAGGCGCTTGCCTGCAAAGACTAACAACCCTGGTTCGATTCCCCAGTATCCACATAAAACCAGATGCATAGAGTGGCACATGCATCTGGAATTCATTTGAAGCAGCTGGAGGCCCTGATGCACCCATATATTCTCTCTCTCTCCCCCGCTCCTTGCATATAAATAAAAACTTTAAAAAGAGAAAAGGTTGGGCTGGAGGTAATCTCATTAATATTCATTGTATATTTTTAAAAAGTCAAAAATGTTTATGGTTTGGAACAGTAAGAGAGGCAACAAATTTAGCTATATGCCCTATCATAAGAATGTCTATGCTACTAATCACTTACTCAAATACCATTGGGTTATTTAGTCCCTACTGCCGTGACCGATTCAGATTAGGTTAACCTGTGTTTCAAATAAGCATTGCAAAAGCTAATTATATAAAGTAAACATTTGATTACATACCATGAAAAAAATGCACAGTAGCGTAGCTAAAATGTAACTGCAAGAAATATTTCTTTGGCTCCTGTGGCTTCCACCAAGTCTAAAAATCCTACCAAGGTTTCATATCAATGATACCATAAATGGTAGATTAATAGGCAAATTAGCCTTGGCTCTAATTATGATCCAACTGCTATAGAAAAGGTACTTGCTATTAAATGCACAGGGCTAGGTTTTCATTACAAAGCTGCAAAATCCATTGTATACCCACCTTGTCCTGCCTTTTGAAAAAAAAAATCTAAGAAAACAAAAAGCATGCAACTGATAAAACAATTACAATAAACAAAAATAAAGAAGTTATACATGTGGTCCTGATTGAGGAACTAAAGATGTGGGTGTGACACACCCTGACATAATCTCCAAATTTCTTCGTGTTTCTTCTAATTCAGCATATAGAAGTAAATGCCAATAAATGTGTCACATTACATGAATACAGCCAGATTTTGACAGAACTATTTTCTGTAATATTGGAAAAGGAATGAAGTGTGAGGAGGAGTAAAGGAGTCAGAAACTGACTTGCAGGTGTGTTTCCTTTTGATATTTTGTCTGAAGATATATTCCATTTTGCTGTAATGACACAGGACTTCGATGGAAAATGACCAGGGCATGATGCTTATATATAATTTCTTGCCTGCTGGCTGCTAGCTGTCATTCTATCATTTTTCCATTCATACAGATAGTCGGAATCACTTTATTATTGGAAAAACCTTGTAAGCACTTTCATTTACAAAGTTGGGACACTTCAAAAACAACAGTTCTTTAGCCAATTTCATCATGTTCTTTGATTTTCCTTTGAGTCTTGTCTCCGCATAACTTTGTGTTCCCCCCATCTCTTACTACTGAAGGGTCTTAGTCTTTGGACAGCTACTCCAATGGATGGGTCCACAATTAGTGTCTCGTTTTCATCGAGACCCAGGTTTTTAAATGCAATCTAACCTATATATGAATGACTTCCACATTTCTAGCTCTAGTGCAGACTTTCCCTCTGGAGAGTAGATTTTAATAGTCAATTGTCTAACTTGGATGTGTGATCATCTCAAAGAAAATAGATCCAAAATAAGGCTTTTAACATTCCATCTACCATATATCTCTCAGAAGGTCTTCCACTTCCCAGCAAATAGGACTTCAATTTTCCCCAAATGCTCAGGTCCAAATTGCTAGAATATATTTTTGTTCCTATTGCAAATCTTGTTCTGTTTTATCTTCTATGTTTTACTGCGAATCTTGTTGTATGCACTCTCAAAATGGAATGAGAATTTAACCACTTTCACCAGAACCAGTGGTCTTATCTACACCACCATTTCTAATTTTATAGAATTCTAAATCGATAGATAAAAATTCATGTATTTATAGCTGTTAATCATGCTATTTAGAAATATATATGCATTATGCAATTACAAAAATCGAGGTAATTAACACATACACACCTTCATATATTTACTCTGTGTGTGTATGTGTGTTCTTTTTAAGCAAATCTTTAAGAGGCTATCATCATTTCCTCCAAGGTTTATGCAATCACCTCTAATTGTTTTTCTTACTTTTTTGATCGTTTAATTTTGATCTTTTCCAACACAGTAACAGAGTAATCCTTTAAAATTCAAGTCAATCCCATGACACTCTTTAGATGAAAAGCCTCTGAAGGTTTTTCCTAGTATTCAGAGTAAAACATCAGTCTCCTTACGGTTAACATGTCCCTGCACACTAGCACTCTCTGAGCTCTCTGAACCCACACACTATTACTGCAGTTCCCATGGTCATGTCCTTCCTTGTTCCCCTAAAAACAAAGCAAATGTCTCTCGCCTCAGGGTAGGATACTTTAAAAATTCTCTTTGGTTGGGGTTCTCTTCTATCAGATATTTATCTTTTGTTAATTTTTTTATAAATTATATCTTTATTATCCATATTTAGATACACTAAATGAGAAAATAATGTGTTCGTCTCCCCAGTTCCCCAACTTCCCTCTTGGTTGTCCCTAATCAGCTGGATATCCTCCTCCGTGGGCATTCTGGATCAGTCCATGGGGTAGGGCGTTGTGAATAGCCTAGGAGTCAACCCGGTTCCACCCCCCTTTGTATGTTTTTACTGAGGGGGGGCAATGTCTCTGGATATTCTCCCCACCATGGCTCTTACAATCTTTCCACCCCCTCTTCTGCTCAGTTCCCCAAGTCATGGTGGGTGAGTATTAAGGCTGCTTTATTATTGAGGTCTTAGGGGGTTTCTGTACTTCTGCTTTAGGTCATGTTGAAAATTGTTGGTGTCTGTCTGGCTGCTCATCCTGGGTTGACTGATTGGCTGTGATTATAGGTCTCTTGCTTATCCCCCCACTCTCTGCGGGGTTCCATGTGGATCCTCCAAGGTAGGTCTGGGGTGGCTCATCTCTTGCCAGGATGTCAGCTATCGGCCTGCAATTCGTTGGTAGGGTTGGAAGAGCCACAGCTCTCTCACTGCCTTCTGAAAACTACAAACAGAATCTTCATCGGAGAGTGAGATCAGTATAGGTTACTAGAGATACATATTTCTGAATTGGCTAGATTCTATTGTGAGTAGCCTCTGTAGTTCACTTGTAAAGTGAGTTTCTCTTTGGGGGGTCCCAAGATTTTGGTTCCCAGCGCATTTTGACCTGAGTCCCTGGTTCCAGTTAAGGGCTCCCAGTCACTAAGTGGATTACTTGGCCAAATTAAAAGCTGTTGATTACCTCTGCTAGGCTTTGGCTCCTCCATTGCACAAGTGTTCCTTTCTTGGTTCGCTGTTCTCTCCCAGTAGGAAGTGTGTACAGCCTACTCATGGTGGCAGACTGTGTTTCATGTCAGTGGTCTCTGTTTACTCCAGCTGTCATTGACCAGTTTCTCCTGGCAGCTTATGCTATGCCTTTCAGCTCTGCACTAACTACCATCTGAGGGATGGTTACCATTCTGGACCTCGCAGGGTCTCTCAGTTCTGATTCATGGCTTTCTGTGGTTTCTTCAGCAACAGGATCTTACATCAGGCCTGGGGTGGGTATTCAAGAGCTTTGACAGAATTCTGTCTTGTTTTTGGAACCTCATGGGTCACTTGGTCAACAGCTCAGTGAGGGAAGGAGCCAGTGACTGGGACCAGGAGTTGCAGGACTGATCAATTTTTCATGGGCGTTGACTCTCTCCCCATATATGACCATATAATAAATTGGTCATATTCTCACCAGGTTATACTCTTACTACCTCTCTTTCCCTTCCCTCATTCCACTGAGGGCTGTCCTCAGTGGAGTTATCAGTACCATGGCTCCTGAATGCACCAGTCAGTCTCTGTTGGTGATGAAAATTACTCACAGTGCACCTTCCCACCGTGTGGCTCTTATACTCTCTCTGCTTTCTCTTCTACAATTTTCTCTGAGCCTTGGAGGACATAAGTGTCCTTTATTTTTTTTTAATTTTATTTTTTAAAAAGGTTGATCTCATATCCCTTCTCCCCTGCCCCCATTCCAGTGAGGGCCCTCCTCAGTGGAGTTATTGGTATTCCCGTTGGGTCATGAAGGACTCAATCTCTGTGGGGTGGGGCAGTGTGCCTCGGGGTAATCCTACCCACTCAAGCCCTCTTCTGCACTGTCCCTTACTCCTTGGCTGGCGTGTTAGCAGTCTGATTTAGTATTGAGCTCTCAGCTGCCCCTGGATTTCTGGTTTAGTGAGTTTGGAGTGACCACTGTGTCTGCTGACATCTCTCTGGAGCTGGGTGTCAGACTAGCAGTGAGAGCAATACTCATGAAGCTGCTTCCTCTGCAGTGTCTCCTGGCCCTAGGGAGATGGAAAAGAGTGACATGTCTCATTTTCAGATATTTCTATGTCTCAGTCCTGTGTCATCTTTCAAGTTTTAACACAAATGCCAAATTCCCATCGAAAGCATCCTTTTCACAATATGGTTAATGCAATACTCAAACCTGCCAGAAACTCTTTATACATTGTTCATTTATTGTCCTTAATACTTATGGCCATCTAAAGAATCAATCTTCTTTATCTGTTCATATTATTGGGACATATTTTTTTCAAAATAGAAAATGACACCTAGGGTGAAGTCTTAACTTTCTGTTTTTATATATGTGACATTTAACTTCAAAAAGTATCTGGCATATGATAAATCTCATTTCTCAAATTAAAAAATTAGTGATTTTTGGCCTAGACTTGATGAAAGGCATTATTCTACATAGAACAATAAAAGCCTTTTATTTCATAATCATAGCTTGACTATACATTTAGATGTTCTGCAGATGTTATTAATATGTTATTAAGGGCAATGATAGACCATTTTTGTTTAGAGCTAGACATTTTAGGTTAAATAAATTTTATTATATACTTAATTCTCTGTTTGTTATAAATAGATTAATGGGACTGTACACCAAGCACAAAAAAAGGATCCTGAACTTTTGTGTATGCTTTTCTTTGCCATCAAGATGAGCATATAGTTTACCTTACTTAGGGTGTTTGGATCAATTCCTTTGATCTGCAGTGTTTGTCACCATCGCCCTGGAGCTGGTTGTCAGGATACCGGTAAGAGCAGTATTTGTATCACTGCTTCCTCTGCAATATCTCCTGGGCACCTGCAGATGTGGTAGAGATAGCATGTCTCATGATGGGCTGTCGGCTAACTTGTCTTACGGATGGAGCTTGGATCTCCTCTGATTTCTCTGTCATCTTCCCCTGGTTTGTGTGTTTCTAAGCAGCTGAACCTATTCCAAATTAGATTTGCAAATATTTTGTTGATTACTTTGTATCACTGTAAGATAAAATGTTTTGTAATTTTCTAGTTACTAAGAGACAAATGAAATCTCCAGTGTGTAGCCTTTCTTTATCTTACTTAGACATGGATTTTCCCCCTATGGAGAACAATGGTTAGATAGTGATAAAATGTACTAATAAGCTCTGAACTAAGTCTATGAATTAGTAAAGGTAACTAATTTTGTAATAACCCTAAATCTCAGTGATGTAAAACTTGATCTATTTGTGTCTTGGTCACATAATCACTTAGGCTCTTCTAGAAAACTGCCTTATAAATAGTAATTCTAGTATGAAGACTTATATATCAATGTGTCACTCCTTAAATATCCTTCAGGGTTCTATACTTGATTACTTCGCTTTGTCGAACTGTTGCAGAAGAAAAATAGTATGTTGGATTTTCAGACAATTGCACAATGTGTCCCCAAATCCTCTCTGTAAGAAATGGAAGCCAGCTGCCCTTCCCTTGAATGTAGTCTTAAATTAGTGACAGACTTTGAACAAAAATAAAGGAGCAGAATTTATTGTGAATAACTTCCAATTCCAGTTTATGTAACACATTAAAATTCTTCCTTGTTTTCTCTTTCTGCTTTCCTTATAACATAGTTCCTAGAAAAACTCTGAAGCCAGGTATGAGTTCAAAGATGGCTTCGTGTGTGCAGTCTCTGCAGCCCTGTATCTCTCACACTTGGTTTAATGCTCAATGGTTGCTACCTTATTACTTACTAATATTTTTCACAATGAACTACGCATTCTCATGTTACTTTGAGCCCTCAAATTCCATAGTCAGGTCTGTGTGAGGATACTGAAGCATCCTTTATGAAGACACCAATGTAGTGGTGAACTGACATTCCTTACCACTAACCAATGAGAGAGTAAAGATTCTTAGTAATACTCTTGTATATGGATCATGTTGGAACTGATCTATCATCCTTAGACAAACTTTCAAATAATGGTAGCATTGCTTACTTTTGATTGCTACCTCAGGAAAGAGTCTTAAGAAACATTGATGTACACACTTCTTCAGCTCTTTCACACATAGATCATAACTTAATAATAAAATCCCAGTAATATGAGTCACCAACTGATGAAACAAGTAAAGTTCAAGTCCTTTAGTTCCTCGTGAAGGAAACAAGATCGTTCAGCACCATCACCCTCAGTTGTATCACTCACAACTAGTAGAACCTTGTCCCCCAAACTAAAATACAATGCTGGCAAGCGTGTATCGAAAGGGAACAGGTCACTAGTACAAAATGACAGAGTCTTCAAACTTAAAATGAACCCAGGAATGGAACAAAATGTCACACAGACTTTTAGCTAACATAAAGGCTTTATTTTCCAGAAATTCATTTTATCAAAGCTTACGCATAATCTTTGAGTTCCTATTAACATAACCAAAGAGTTTGTTCTCTAAATTTTGGTTTTGACTTGGATTTCTATGTGAGTCCTTGGTTTGGGGAAGGTTTCTTAATCATCTGGATCTTTTATCTGTAAGATGAAGAAACCATCAGCCTATTTGAAGAGATTGTGGGATAATAAGGGATGATGCTCTATCTGTAGCAGTTACAGAGGGACTACAGTTAAGGACTCAGAACATATTAAGCCTGATTAAGATCACATAGTCATCACATGCCAAAGATAATAGGTGTAGTAAAGAAATGGTAGGGTCTCGCTCTAGTCCAGGCTGACCTGGAATTCACGGTGTAGTCTCAGGGTGGCCTTGAACTCACGGCAATCTTCCTACCTCTGCTTCCCGAGTGCTGGGATTAAAGGCGTGAGCCACCACACCTAGCTAAAAATGGAGCTTTCTTTAAAAAATAATAAAATAGTTTTGATAAAACTCAGACTCACAGGTCTTAATACCCAGTGGTGTCAGGCTATCGAAGTTCATTCAATCAAAGTGCCAAGAGCCAGACAATGGAAGAAACAAGATAATGTGGCCTTAGAGCTAAAGTAAACAGATGGAAGAAGGAAACTAACAGCCCTGAGGGGACAGTGTGAGGTGAAACTACAGGGCTTATGGTACAGGAATTTAGAGATAGGTTTTATTCTTGTAAAGAAGTAAAAGTTAAGGGGCTGGAGAGATGGCTCAGAGGTTAAGGCACTTGCCTCCAGTATCTAAGGCTCCTGGTTCAATTCCCCAGGACCCACATAAGCCAGACCCACAAGGTGGTGGCCCTGGTTCTCTCTCTATCTATCTCTATCTCTATCTCTCTGTATCTCTCTGCTTGAAAATGAATAAATAAAATATTTTTAAAAAGAAGTAAAAGTTAAACTGTAGAATAAGGTCACAAAAGTTTTTCTTGACGAAGATTATGTCAGAAAGGCATAGTCGTACAGAAAACAAAAGGAAGAATGTACTAAAGATAGATAATTTTGAATACCAACCAAATACCCAATTTATTTTGTTTTATGGATATCAGGTACTAAGCTGATTTGGAACATACGTATTGGCAGGAATGCATGCATAGATAGAGAGAAAGTTAAATATTTTAGGAGCAGGTAGTAGAAAAGATGGCTGAGGACATCATAGAATAACAAGAGGCCCAAGAGATCATGGTCACAAATAGGACATGCCAATCAACTATTTCAGAGTGAGGACAAAAATTTAAAGCATACTTGGGAGTGTGGCTCAGACAGAAGGGTAAAGGAAGTCCCTGAATATGAGATACTGAAGAAATTAATGCCCAGCAAATCATTCCTCTCTCCTCATGAAGGACCTGAGATGGAGAACCACCTTGGGAATAGTTTCCAGACGGTCAATTGATGACCATGCAGGAGACAGAGTTGAAATCAAGGGTTGCAATAGAGTGTATTTAGAGAGAAGAGAGTTGTTATTTTGCTGTTGTTTTGTTGTTTATAAGAGAGGAAAGTAAAAAGCTCAGAAAACAACTCTGAAATTTCCAGCATGCACATACCTGAGCAGTGTTCATTAAAGGAGAAGTTAGTTGTGCATGAAGATTTGGCAGCAAACAAACAAGCAAAAAAAAAAGTTTAAAATCAAAATGGTCCCAGTTCCTAAACTATTTACCACCACAAGAAGAGAGTGAAGTTATTAGTCAGTGCTATTATATTGTATTATTATATTATTGTATTATCTGTCTTGATATTGTAACCAAATAGCCAAGACAATCAATTCATCACAAAAGGCTTCATTTAGCTCACAGTTTTGGAGGCTTCAGTCTATGACCTGTTATTAGCTCCATTGCTTAAGGCTTTTGTCAAGGGAACATATCATAGAAGGAAGTCCATGGTAGAACAAACCAGGATACCAAAGTAAGCAGAGGAAGACACTGGGTCCTACAGTCTGTATCACTGACATGACCCTCGTGATTTAAAACCTCAAGCTAGGCTCCACCTCTTCAAAGTTTACATGCATCTCTTCTCGGGTCTAACCTTCAGCGCATGGTCCTTCCAAAGAACATTTATGGTTTTCTCATCTATAACAGAGAGTATGTTACTTTAAACTAAAAAAGTTTAAGATGTATGTATGCATACATTGTAATGGTGATAATAGTTACAATGCATGCTGACACAAACACATATATGATGTTAATGTTTGAAGGGAGATTTAAGAAAGAAATTAGCTATTTGAATGTCCTGATTTTTATTAAAACAGTGAATTCAGTCTTTTTTTAAAAAATAAACAAAAATGGCTCAAATGAAATCTGCTGTGTCAAGGAAGCAAATTAAAAATCTGTGCTTGTCACAATTACATATGCATGCATATGAGTGTTTGAGCATACAAATTAAAAATAATGTGCACAGGTTTGCAGAATCATGAAAAGTTTCATTTTATAAAGAAAATGGGAAACACTCTAAATTATAAACATAGGAATGTCACTACCACTGTCTACCACACTTATATGGACCTTTTTATCCTAAACTGACCACTGCACTTCAAGGCGTTAATAGCCATATGTACAACCTAAACTTGCCCAAAGAAAAGGTTCAAAGAAAAGCAATTATACAGTGCAGATATAACTCCCTGCATATTTCATAATTCTGGACTCTTTATCAAGTCACTCTTTAGGGGAAAACTTGTTTGTAACAAGAAAGGTAGATTTTCCTGCCAAGACAGTCCTATTGTGTAAGCTGCTTCGTCCTCCTCCCCAAGTTCAGAGAGCGCCTGGTTAGAGAGCTCTAACCCTCCCTGTCTGTCTCCTGCTAACAGTAAAGGACCAGAAGTCAGCCAACCATCTAGTCATCTGGATGGGAGGTAGAAACCAGACAGCTTGAAGGATGTCGTTAGGTTAAAGGAAGCTTATTGAGATTAGGAGAAAGTAATTTAGTAGAGAGTAAGAAGGGGGTACGAGATACAGGAGGAAACAGAGCTGGAGGCAGCTGGAGTGAGCGGTTATTATCCCAGACAAGCACTCTATCATTTAATGGATGAGCCTGTTTGCTACCAAATGCTCCCATCCTAAACCACAGCCCACAGGGGTTGGAGCCCACAGGAGGTCGGCTTGCAGATGACTTACTAGTCATGCCTAAGAGAAAGTGGAGGTTAGACAGCCTTGCAGGGCTACTGTG
>PVHP010026799.1:0-24347 GCA_004024765.1 Zapus hudsonius | reverse complement strand
CCCTCTCCTAGCAAATAAATAAATAAAAATGAGAATATTTATTTACTTACTTCTTTGGAGGAGTGTCATAGCATGAATGTGGAGGTCAAAGGAGAACTTTTAGGTCAGTCCTTGCCTTCCACCTCATTGTTGAGGGTCTCATTGTTCATTTTTCTGTTTGTGAGATTCCAGAAACTTCTATCTCTGCCTCTCTTCTTGCCATGGGCGCATTGGGATGATAGAAGCCGGTCACAGCTTCTGGCTTTTATGTGGGGTCTGGGGATACAAACTCAGGGATTTAGAGCTGCAAAAAGGCTTTTCCCACTAATCCATTTCCCCAGACCTTCCATGACATTTGTAAACTGTGGGTTTGTAGAAACAATTGCATTAATAATACAATATAGGATAAGTATAAAATAAAATGCAATAATAAAAAAATCTCCCACGTTTATGGGACTTAATATCTGCAGGCATCAAATGCAGCACATTGACCCCTCTAACGTTTGCTACAGAGAAGGAGGCATGGGAAGCCTGGCACGGTCAAGGTCACCTAAATAGAAAGATGTAAATCTAAGCCAGCATTGTCCGCCTCCTCATTTGCATCCCTTCATGTTGTAAATTGGATTCTTATATTGAATAGTTAGAACAGGTACTGGTTTAAGAGTACATTATTTTACAAGTCAATTTTGTAAGGTACTCATTTGAATTTCTCAGTATTCTTTATGATTTCCAGGGACTCGTGTTCTTACCTATGCATTGCATTAAGGAAACAGACAGCATCAAAACGTGGAAGGGAATTTTCACACGTCTCCCTGCTGTGCTCCGGCAGGCAGCTCAACCTTTCAGTTGAAATAGACTTTAAAAAAATCTGTGCTACAAAATGCCAAAATTAAGTTATTTGTTCTATTTTCTAAGACCAGAGTTTTAATCTGAGAGAGATAAAATAGTGAGCATATATTAATGTCTTATAGATAAAAATCAATATGTAAGTCTTGTCACTGTCCATTTGCAACTCTGCTCACTGCTCTCGGTTCTCTGGGCAGAGCACACAGACCGCACCTGCCCTCACTTCCACAGACTGTCTTTTAAGTGACAGTGCGTCTTTCTCTCTGGAGAGGTGTAAGTACCCTGAGACTGGTGAGGTGGCTTCAGGTGGGCACTTGTTCAGCACCTTTGAAGCCCTGGATTCCATCCCCACCACCAGAAATAGAAAAAGAAAGAGAGGGGAGGAAAGGGGAGACTAGGGAAGGGGAGAGAAGGGAAGGGAAGAGGAGGGGAGGAGGGGAGTGGAGAGGAGGGGAGGAAAGAGTAGTGAAGGGGAGGGGGGAGGGGAGGGGAGGAAGGAGAGAAGAGGGGTGGTGACACATGCCTTTAATCCCAGAACTCACAGCAGGCAGAGGTAAGAGAACTACCATGAGTTCAAGACCAGCCTGGGACTACAAAGTGAGTTCCAGGTCAGCCTGGTCTAGAGTAAGACCCGACCTTGGAAACTCACTCCCCCCACCCCACCCCCAAAAAGAGAGAAGGTAATGAGGAAGGTGAATATCTTCAAGACACATTGTGTACACGCATAGAGTTGCCAAAGAAAATAGGGCTCGGAAGATGGCTCAGTGATTTAAGGAGCTGCTTGCAAAGCCTGCTGGCTCTGATTCCAGTGCCACCATTCAAAGCCAGATGTAAAACAGTGGCACAGACATCTGGTGTTTGCTTGCAGTGGCAAAAGGTCCTAGTTTTTAAAATATTTTTTATTTGTTTTCTTGAGAGAGTCTGTGTGTGTGGGTGCACCAGGTTCTCTTGCTGCTTCAAACCACCTCCAGATATGCATACCACTTTATGCATCTTACTTTTTGTGGGTACTGGGGTATCTTCCCCAGGGCAGGCTTTGCATACAAATGCCTTTAACCATTGAGCCATCTCTCCAACCCACAGATAAAATTTTAAAAATTAAATAAAATAAATTAAAAATAAAATCTGTCCTGAAGAATGATATTCATGGAATTGAATATTTTAGGATTTTTTTAAACATAAAAAAATAGTATAGACTTACCTCCTTCCCCAGAAAAAAAAAAAAAGTCTAGCATATGAGCAACTGAGAGCCTGTCCCTGTAATTATAATTTCAAATATAAGATTACAGCTGCAATCCTAATATACATGGTCTCCAAGTGCAGGTTTTAAACACTCACTGTATCCTTGTGTGGCCAGTGTGGGCATCACCTGTGAAAGATGTTTTGGAGGAATAAGGCTGAACCTCACCATCTTTTTAAGAGTAGACACAGTAGATTTATCATAGTTATAAAAGCAATAAAAATGCCTTTCAGGTTTGATGGCCGCAGAATGTTTAAGTTTTCTTCAAACAATGGTGTGCAAAAACCTTTATTCAGTGAACATATAGGTAAAGGACTTTGGGACCCAAATACAACTAGAATCCAAGTCCTGCCCCAGCGACCCAACCAATCCACCCTTCCTGCTCTGCTCAGGGGAGATCTGGAACTATCCAGTCATCTATGTCTTCCTTGCCTGTGTTCATCGTTGCTCTGTGTGTGTGTGTGTGTGTGTGTGTGTGTGTGTGTGTGTGTGTGTGTGTGTATGTGTCCATGATCAATTATGTTTGTGATTGGAGGCACGCGCATGCCATGGCGTACACATGGAGGTCAAAGGGGAACTTTCGGGTGTCCATCCTTGCTCTCTGCCTTGTTGGAGGCAGGGTCTCTTGTCCAGTATTGACAATCCAGGTCACCTGGCCGGTGAGCCTCCAAGGATTCTCCTGTCTCGGCCTCTCTCCGTGCTGACAGCCTGCTGGGATTATAGACTCCACTCCAGCTACAGCACGGTGAGTTCTGTGTGCGTCCTGGGGATCTGAACGCAGGTACCCATGCTTGCCCAGCAAGTCCTTCATTCTCTGATCCATCTCCCATCTCAGTCCTGGTCTCTATCATGAACTGCTGACCTCTGTGGAGGAAACACATGAGAACTGGAAGAGCAGAAAAACTTCTGTGTCTGGAATTCATTCTGATCCTGATTTTTCTGGTTTCCAATGTTGCTGTTTGTTCATTAAACAGAAAAAAAGCTAATTACTTATGATTTCCAAAACACTTTGCATTTTCATTCATTTCAGATGCAAACAATGTTGAAGTCAAAATCACAAGAGGGTGTGTGGTGAACAAGGCCTCGTTTCCAAAGGAGGTTCCATAAAAATTAAAAAGCACTAAAGAATAAATAGTTCATGCTGTCCAGGGGGATAAGCCATGAAACTCCAAGTGAAAATTAAAGCCAAATTACACACTAATCAGCTGTGCATAACCCATCAGATTCATTTGCATATGATGCCAATATCCTGATAGGTACTGAAACAACACAAGCATCTAGGTCAGTGTGTCTCTGAGGAGAGCAGGCCTTGGGCTTTCTTCCCTGCCTGGCTGTGTTCCCTCCTGACAGGGACAGCAGTCAGCTCCCTGTAGACTTCAGCCTCCAAAAGGAGAGAGGGCTGAGGAGGGAAGACCCCCACTGAATGTGGATGTCACCATTCTGTGGCCTGAAATTCCGGGATGAATAAAAAGAAGAAAGTAAGTTAAACACCTCTGTTCATCTTAAGAGGGATCACAGCCGCCTCACACTCATGCCTTCCTGTGGGAATGGACTGTCTCCCCTCAAAACATGAACCCCTTCTTCCCTAGGTTGTTTTGTCAGGAATTTTGTCACAGCAATGACAAAAATATGAGAAAAATAACCAGTACAGTACTGCATTTCTAGAACCTTCTATCAGATGTTACATTTTCCAAAAGCACACCTGTTTCATGTTATATAAAGAATTCTTCTTCTTTTTCTTCACCTTGGGCTGGCAGGTGATGGGAAGGTTTTGAGATGATCTTTCTAGCACCCAGTTCCCTTTGGGCAGGAAGTGACAGAGGGCGGACTCTTTCCTTGGAAACTCTTTTGTTTTTGGATACAGTCACTTCTAAGGATGAGGAGCTTGGTAAGCAGGCTGGTGGCCTGCTGGCATGAAAATCCCTCAAAAATCTACTCAGAAAAGATTGTCTGGGTTCAGCATTGAGGACGGTGAAGCCCGTGTCAACATTCGTCTCTGCCTCCAGCCTCTGGAAGCTGTTGTCCTTGAGGTCATTGGTTCTGGGCCCAGGTTCAAGGTGGGGAGAAGGCAGGTGCCACTGGGTGCCTGTGGCTGAGCTGCCAGGTCTTTTCCACAAAAGGCCACTGGAACCATCTGATGTCCCACTGGGCTCTGCAAGCTCCAGAGAGCGGGCCTTGAACCTTCTGCTCAGGCTCCTGCGGTTCCTTGGCTCGAGGGTCCTCTGTGCAGAGACACAGTTGAGCCTGGAGCCCTGACGACGCATGTCGGCTCCCAGGCTGCCACTCAGAAAGGAACTCTCGCCATGTCTAATGCCAAGTCCTGGCTTCGGCTGGACCTATGAGACAAAGAGACAAGAGCCAATGGATCGTGATCCTTATCCATCCTCTGCCAAGCTGCACCCAGGACCCTTCGGTCAAGCTGTGGAGGTGCATGGAAGTAAGTCTGGTTATGAGGCCTATAATCAGCTCCTGCTCTGAGCAGCTCACTCTCCTTCTCAGACTCCCTAAGGTAACTTCGACAAGGACAAGGCCACGTGACACCCTGCTGTTCTGGTAGAGCTTGTTGTTTAAACTCAATAAAGACAAGCTGTTGCTTGGTGACCTTATTACAACATACAAAGAAGAAAAAGCCACCAAAACCTGTGGCTATAGTCAAGATAAACATGGCAGTGAGAATTCAGTTTTCCAACATTGGTGGCCCTTCTTTCAGACCAGATCTAAGATACCTCTCTCAGGTAGTCCAAGGACATGTAGGAACTCTATGTGGGTTAATAATCTGGCACCTTTTAAAACAAATATTCCTTATTGTGAGGGGGTTCTATCTATGCAGAGTAGACTCGTATTGTGTGGGCAAGAGGAGGAGGGCAGCTCATGCGGATGCTCTGGTGTGTTAGCCATGGAAGCAGAACTGTTCCCAGCTTGCAGGCACTGGTCAGCAAAGCTATGACCCTTCAGGTGGCTGCCCATTACCTGCCCAGGATGGAGGTCACTGGCTCACTTTGCATCCTTGTGCTCCTGGGAGCGTCTCATGCTGTCCCTAACACAGCACCTTCTCAAGAGGATGTTTGGAAATGAGAATTCTCCCACACACCAGAAGAGAGAGAGAGAGAGAGAGAGAGAGAGAGAGAGAGAGAGAGAGAGAGAGAGAGAGAGAATGAGATCAAAGTGGAAGAGGGACCAGTTGGGAAGAAAAAGATACTCAGTGGAAGGGAGATGAGAAAGGAGCTCAAGAGAAGGTAAGAGGAGGAGAGGAATTGTGATCAAAACATATTATATATACATGTAGACAATAATCCAGGACCCATCCTTGCCTGGCCCAGTCATTAAATAAGAAAAGGAATCCTAGAGACAATTCGAAATGCACATTACTCATTGGAAGAAGCATTGTGATTCCAACCATATGACAATCTGCAGAAGGTAAAACTATGGAAACAGCAAAAGAGATCAGTAACTGACAAGGAGTGAGAGGGAGGAGGGAGGAACAGGCAGATCACAGAGGATCTTTACGGCAATGAGGCTACTGTGTGTGATATGGGATGCATATGACTGTGCTTCTGTCAAAACCTACAGACTGTACAACCCCAAGAGCGATCCTTATGTAAATTGGGGCCTCTGGGTGATAATCACTCTTCTCTTACTGTAACAAACAGGCCACTCTGTTGAAAGATGATAATGGAAAAGAAAGTGTGTCTACTGGATCAAGGTATATTCTATGTGAACTCCCTGAACTTTCTGCTAAAACTGCTCTGAAATGTAGTCTACTTAATGGGGGTCATGAAATAATGGCACATATCCATGTCCCAAAGCAAGAAGGCAGAAATCAGGACAGTGAAAGGCAGGTCTAAGATAACTCAGTATTTTTGTATGCATACAAAAAGTATTTGCATAACTGCACTCCTTTCCATTTTCTCTGTTGTAAAAACACAGAAGTCATGTGGCAGTCACCTTCTTCTTGCACACAGGATCAGAAGCAGCTCATGGGAGAAAAGGGTTTACTTGGGCTTACAGCTTCAAGAGGAAGCTTTACCATGACAGGGAAAGCACAAAAAGACCAAACATCCAGGCAGGTATCACATTTCCATAGCAGCGAGAGGGAGCAATCCAGTACCCCAAAGCCTGAGCCCAGTGACACACCTCCTAGAGCAAGTGTCCTCCTCCCAAAGGCCCCCCAACTTTCCCAAATTGTCATCAGCTGGGAATCAGGTATTCAGAACACATAAACCTATAGAGGGCATTTCATTCAAAGCACCACAAGTAACAATTATGAAACAACAGTGGGAAAATGAGGATGTCCATTGCTTCTTTAGAAGTTGTCGATATTCCCTGTGCAGAGCTCTGTAATGACTGTCTGAGGTTTGCTCATTGGGTAGAATTTATCCCAGATTCTCAGCTCTGTGCAAAGCAGGAAGAGACAAGACATCCATAAATAGTCTGGCTGTGTCTCAAGAAATCTCTGTGAGCACTAGAATCTGAATCTCTCATCATTTTCATGTGTCATGTTTCTTTGCTAATCATTTAAAAATGGAAAATTATTCTTAGCTCTTGGACCACAATTGCCCAATCCCTCCTCTGTCTAGATCAGTGATTCAGTGATTCTCATTCATTCACTGTCATGGGGTAAGGAGTCTTTCAAATACCTTTCCCAACACCCAAAATATGACACCATCTGACTAGAACAGCTCAGGTTGTGATGTTTTATGTTGACTGTCAATTTGAACGGACCTTGAAGGATTAGGGATTATCTTGGTTATGTTAATTAAGGTAGGGAGACCCACCTTAACTGTGGAGGGGGCATTCTGAGCTGCATAAGAGGGAGAGCGCTGGCTGAGCAGCAGCATCAATCACTCTGCTTCCTCACTGTGGGCTGAATGTGATCAGCTGCCACAGGCTCCTGCCGCCACACCTTTCCTGTCATGATGGACTGTAACCTGGAACCGGAGCTGAAATAAACCCTTCCTCCCTTAATCTGATTTTTTCAGGTATTTTTCCCAGCCACAAGAAGCTAATTCAGGGTTATAGCACAGGGGTAGCCCCTGACTGCTAGGCCTCTCTCTGTACCCCCAACTACTTTGGGTCTATTAATCCACCCCCACCTCACCAGGTCGTTGGAATTTTTGGAACACAGATTGAAAATCACTACTCTAGACTCTTAAATTCCTCTTCTAGACCAAGCCCAGGTCTCTAGAGAGCTTCACATACCTGGACATGCACCCCACCAATAGGATTCCATGATGGAGCCCACCTAACCACAGTGGCCCAGCTTGTGCCAGCTCCTGCCATAATCAATGTCTCTCCCTAGAGGGGACGCTGTGGGAAGGATGTCTGCTGCACCTTCAGATGTACCCTTTGGTAAACCCATAGGAGGCATTTCTGTCATTCTGAGGCTGCTGTACCCTGGAGTCACCTGGGGATCATTCCTAGCGCCCGCCCCATTAACTCTGACTGCACCTGGCCAGGATGCAGCAGGCACCATCCCCATCCCCAGCACACCTCCCTCGTGCAGAGTAGAGGCTAGTGCCACTGCCGTGGACCAGAAAAGCTGTGCCCCAACAATGCTCCTGTGAGCATGTGAGTCACTCCTTGCCAAGTAGAGCTGGCTGCCAGCTCTCGCTGCTGGTCACCCTCTAATTTTTTGCATGTAGAAATAAATGAAAATGTACCTAAAAGATATGCCCTTGGTTAATATTTAGGTAGACATAAAGTCATAATAAGAAAATTTAAGGCTGGGGAAGTAATAGTGTAAAAAGTGCCTACTGAGCATATTAAAAAAATGAGTTCAATCCTCAGCACCAGATAGAGAGAAGGAGAGAGAAAGAATTCACATGAGTTTTTAAATTGTGGCTAGACATCTATGCAATCTTGTAGATAGCAGAGTGTCAGCTTTTAGAGAGAGAGAGAGAGAGAGAGAGAGAATGAATCAGTCTGAGGTTCTCAGGCCATATGGCAGAAGTGAGTACAGCATGATTAATTCTGGAATGCAGTTGTGTGCTGTTGGTAAGAGAAGAGAAACATAATGCTAAATGAGTAAAATGAATCCCTTGAGGGAAAATAAAGCTTCTCTTGCCAAAAACAAATGGAAACACATTTGTAAGAACTCTAAGATCACTGGCACATCATCTTTCTAAGAACTATTTGTAAAGTGCCACAAATCGAGGGCTAGGTTTCTCCAAGCTCAGAGAACATCAGCAGTGTTGAAGAGGGAAACCATCTGTCCCTCATCTGTGACCGTCTTAAAAACAAGAAAAGGTGCATAGAAGTGTAACAGAACTGGTAAGGGGCGGGCTCAGTACATGTGACTAGAAAATAATATTGCCTCTTACAGACAGTGACATCACAAAGACAACCTCCAAATAGTGCCAGATGTACTTAAGAGTTGAAACCAGTCATTTCCAATAATACTTACCCATTGACACACCACTGAGGGTAACACACATACAGAGTGTGTGTGTATCTGGCTATGTGGAGTGTGTTGGGCATGAGGATGGAAGTGGGCAAGAGGAAAATAAGAAAAAAAGGAGCAATAAATTCCTAGTGAGGACAGCTGGGAGACTGGAGAGGAAGAGAAGTCCTCAAGCAATTCTAGAGAAGAGGATGAAATGCTTCCTTCTGGAGAAACTATATTCTTTCATTTCAAGCAAGTGGTTAATAAAGACCTTAAGAGTGAGCACATCTGTTGATGGGTTGACACACTTCTGGAGTGTGTGTGTGTGTGTGTGTGTGTGTGTGTGTGTGTGTGTGTGGTCTTTAAACAGACAAGCCTATTTCCTAAAAACAAGTAGTCAACCAAACAACAGATATTGCAAGCAGCTGTCTTGTACTCTGCTGGAAAGAAATCGTTATTAAATAAAATACTGGGGCTGGAGAGCTGGCTCAGTGGTTAAAGGTGCTTGATTGCAAAGCTTGAAGGCCCAGGTTTGATTCCCCAGTGTAAAGTCAAACACATAAAGTGGCACACACTTCTGGAATTCATTTGCAGCAGCTATTCTCTTTCTCTCTCTCTCTCTCATAAATAAATAAATAAATATTTAAATAAAATATTGAAAAAAGTCATACGGTAGCACATTACAAGTGTATGATTGAAGGATGGGAACATACATATTCAGATTTACAAAGATCTATGTGTCATGTGTTCTGGTGGATAGTGAAGAATGCAGTTTGATCAGTGCCTTTAAGGTAGAAAACTGAAGAGGAAATACAAGATATCCTTAGATAAGGGACAGGGGACAATATGTGAGTGCAGACACGCATCCAGTGGAATCCTAGTCAGCCATAAAAAGGATGAAAGTCTGATAAACTAAGAGACATAAACAAAGCTTGAAAACATCGGGTTGAGTAAAATCAGCAAAAAGACACAGACTGCATGATTCCACTTAAATGAACTGCCTTAAACAGACAAATCCACAGAGACTGAACAGAATATAGGTTACCAGGGTCTGCAGGAAGGAATCCATGGTGAATTTGCTTTAAGCAGGTTTCTGTTTGGAGTGATGAAAAATTCTCAAATTCATATTAGTGACACCTGCATGGCCTGGTGAACACACCCAGCACCACTGGCTTGCATGCTTAAAATGGTTATGACGGAAATGCAATGCTGCATGTGTCTTACCAACATTTTATATATATTTATATATGTATATATATATATATATATACATATATAAATTTCCTAATTTTTTTAAAAGTGAACATGGTAAAGTTTTTCTATGTATATTTTGCCACAATTAAAAGCTATTTTAGGATTGGGGAGATGGCTCAGCATTTGAGACGCTTGCCTGCAAAGCCTAATGACCCAAGTTCGATTCCCCAGTAACCATGTAAAGCCAGATGCACAAAGTGGCATATGTATCTGGAGTCCCTTGGCAGTGGCTAGAGGCCCTGGCGAGCCCATTCTCTCTCTGTCGGTCTCTTTTCTATCTCTCTCTGCTTGCAAATCAAGAAATAAAAATTTAAAAGAGACTATTTTAAAAATCAGGTGCAAGAACAAGCCTAGACTTTGGGGGGAATGGGAAGGTGAGAAGGTGTGGGTGGCCAAGGGAAGCGTCACAGGGAGCTGAGGTTGAGCATGGAGAATCTCTGATGCTGAGAGGAAAGTTGGGGTGTTACTTTCTCCCCATTTTGTCTCAGAATTGATAAGGAACAGGGCAATCATACAAAATGCCTTTTGACCGTGGTAAGAAGAATAAGTAAGACAGGATGCCTGGGGCAAGGAGAATGACTTAAAAGCCAGAATCACAATGCATATTTGAAGGGACACTCACTCAAAGAAGGAAGGTGGGAAGAAGAAATGACTTCAGAGGAAAATTAGAGCAGGTGGTGATTGATCAGATGTGGGGTCCTGAAATGCCACCATGCCTTCCCTGCCATCATGAGCTATATACCCTTGAAATGTAAGCTGAAGTAAACCCTTCCTCCCCTTAAACAGATTTTCATCAGATATTTTGTCCCAGCAATGAGAAGATGACAAATAACCTACCTTAGGACCTGCAGTCATCTCCAGTGGACCCCAAGTTGCTCTCCTAAACTCCTCTGAGCTGTCTGCCCCTTCATTCCTACCCCATATCCTGTCCTACGATTGATGTGGTCATCTGCCAAGTCACACCTCCTCTGCCCTCAGAATCATTGATCAATTTGATCTTTCCTTTCGCCTACTCCATGTGGGTGTTTGACACTCTGCAGTTACATGTTATCAAAGGTCACCTGGTACTGTACACACTGGAGGGAGAATTCACCCCTCACTAGGTTGGAAGGGCAGTGTGATTCCACACAGAACACTTAGCCAGAGTCAACAGGCATCCGAGTCAGCTCTCCGTCACTGTAACAAATAGCCTGGGGAGTCATGAAGAGGAGAGTGGATCTGGCTCACAGTTTTGGAGTCCAGCCCATCCTTGTTGCCTTGCTCATGGGCCTGTGATGCGGTGGTATGTCATGGCCAGGGGCACACCCTGGAACAAACCTTATGGTGGAGGAGCAAAGGAAAGAAGAGGAAGGAACCTGGTTCTCACTAAACCTTTCAAGGGCATGCCCCCAATGACTTGAGGACCTCCTACTAGCCCCGACTCTAAAAGGTTCCACTACCTCCCATTGGTGCTGAGCTGGGAATCAAACCCTAACTCCTGGACCTTTGGTGGGTGCTTACACTCCATACTACAGTGTAAAGGCATGGGCACCTCGTTTTCCCCATGGTCATGACAGGTAGATTTTGCTTGAACTTTGCAAGTAGCTTCTAGAAAGGCTTTCTCTTTTAAACTGATTAACTTTCCCACTGACCATCAAACAAAATAAGATAATCAGTTCTAACACAGTGACCTGAAATTCTGAGTCTGCCTGAAGTCTGCATGAAAGGTATGGTCAGATTGATCAAAACAGAAGTACCAAAAGATGGATGGACAGCACAGGAACCAGGGAAGGGCATGTTCCAAAGGGAACATCCCTCAGAAGTGCAGAGAATGTACCTTGGACTGGGGTACCCAGCCATGGAGAGCCAAAAGCCAGCAGTAGCTAATGGTGATGTTGAGTGTGGCTGATCTGGTTGCCGGCTGGATTTAAGATGCAAGAGGCTTAAGCAAAGAGGGAATATTATCACGATTCCCACTTTCCTTGGCACACTGATGCCAGCAGTGACTGGACACAGTGAGGAAGGAAACAGACTACAAGATGGTGAGAGAAAAGAAGAAACTCACTCTGCATCTACAAAGAACTGAGACAGCAGGGTCTGGCCCAGGGTAGGTACTCAAGATATATTTGAAGAATGGATCAGCATAGGCTTGCTTGTTTATTCATTGCCTTACCGCCGAGCATCTTCTGGATACTTTGTCACTTAGTCTGCAATGATGAGAGACTCTATAGACTGTGTATGTTTGACAAGACAGCTAACAGCCTTCTGACACAAGCAGGTGACAATTTGCTGCTTCTGCATGACCTGCAGCAGTTTCTACCTAAAGCAACTGCATGTATATTCTCTCATTTGAATTTCATAACACAGATTATATAGGGCAGTATGTATTAGGCTGCATTCAGAGCATGACTTCATCCTGGTCCTGTGGAGAAGTTAATTTAATGCTATGTTCTCCCTCATGTAGATATTTTTTTCTTATTTGGGTGGACATCAGTCATTCAGACTGCTTGGTCTTCATCTCCTCCACTCTGATCTTCACTGAGGACCCTCTCACCCTTCCTCAACAATCCCCCAGGTCAGTCCAAATCCACACAGGATGTAAAGAGTCATAGCCTTTAACTCAGGACTAACCTAATCCACACAGCTCCATTCTCCTGGCTACAACCATTGCTTCAGAGAAGAGAATCAGATTCAGGTTGGTCCAATTGAAGCCTCATGCTAGAACTTGGTTGGGCCATTGTGGGTTGATAACCAAACCAAGACATAGGTGTCAGAATGAAGAGTTTGGTCCTGGGTGTGCTGTTTAAGGCCTAGACTACTTACAATGGCCAGGCAACTATATCCATTCTTGATGCCCTAAACTCCATCCCAAGAAAGTCTGTCTGTCTTTAAAAAGTCATTCGATTCTAGAGGCTGGAAAGATGGCTCAGTCATTAAAAGTGCTTGCTTGTAAAAGCTTGATGGCTTCAGATTGATTGCCAAGTACCCCCCATAAAGCCAGGCACACAAAGAGGTGCATGTGTCTGGAGTTTGCTTGCAATGGCAGGAGGCCCTGGTGCACCCATATTCTCTCTCTCTCTCCTTCTCTCTTTCTCTCTGAAATAATTTTTTAAAAAATAAAAATAAATAAAAGCAAAATAGTTAAATAGTAGCTACAACATGCTAAGTTCATAGCCAAGCCTTTTATTACACTTTTCTCAGACAGTTATGTCAAGAAGCCAGAGCAGAATTTTCCAGAAAACAATTCCTCATTTCGTGAGCAAAACCTTAGAGTCATGGTTACAGAGCGATTAAAGAGACGGGACCAAGGCCAATGTTTTGGAGCAGAGAGGAGGTATATAAAGTTTATAGAACATCGTAGGAGATCAGAAAAGAGCCCCAGATGAGCTATCAGAATGAAGGCCAATGCTCAACCCCCACCTGAGGAGGCAGACTCCTGGAAAATCCCGAGATAAGTGGGGCTATTTTTATATTGTTTATAGGCTTTATCAAAAACAAACACTGGTATCCTCAAATTTAACTCAACTTTCCAGAGTAACTAATTATATTTTTGTAGCTCACAAAAAAAACAAAAGGCTCAGCCTTTAAAGCAGGAGTGAATGTTTCCTGCTATACACACACACACACACACACACACACACACACACTCACACACACACCATATTTCTGTTTGCTGGTGATACTGATTTGAATCCCTGGAGATTAACAAAGACTAGAAGAAAAAAAAATTCAAAATTAGGGAGTTGTATAAATAAGCACAGGAAGAATATCTTCCCATCTTTATCAAACAAGAGGTAAAGAATTTTAAGTTCACGTAATTCAGAACCAGTATGATTCATGTTTGATAAACTAAGACAAAGGGCTGACAATAAAATTAACCAGGAGGAAAGACATCACATCTTTCTGTCTATTACTTTATCTAATAGGCCTTAAAGGGGCTCTGACCCTTCCTAAAGGGGAGGCACCATGGGATATTTTGCAGTAAATGACATGTCACCCACCCTCTTACATGCCCACACACCCCTGTGGACCTCTGACCGCCTCCACAGACACTGAGGCCTGGTAGTCACTTACTAGGTGTACTTGAGGAAGTCATTGAACCCTTCTAGAGCTCAAATTTGTGAACTGCAAAATGGTAAAATAATGATTTCATATGTTGTTATAAGAATTAAATGAAAGTACCAATCCAAAAGCCTTAGCTTAAGGCACAAAATGAGCACTCAGAGGTAAAATTGAACTCTGGACAATCATGATAATGGTGTGGTTTAAAAAGCGCTATGTCATTTCATCTAGGTGACAACCTCTACAAAAGGAAGATGCCAATATCACCTCTCCTGGGCTAATGTCAAAGAGCTACTAAGTGGCAAAGCTTAGCTTCCACATCATGAACCGTAAGTGATGCCATGTGACAAGCCATCATGATGAAATACACACTGTGTTTATAACAGTTTGATGGCTAAGAAGGGAAGCTTTAATTTCAAATCATTTTTCAGAAGGGGGTTCTGACCACTGAATTTGATTTGTGGTTAAATTTAACAGGGATCAAAGATGTTTCCAAATTAAGTCGGGGCTCAGTGGATAGTGTTCACTGCTCAAGCCTGAGTACCCAAGTTCAATCCTCAGACCCCACATAACAAAAAACCAGAAGCTGTGTCAGGCTTCTGTAATCCCAGCAGCTGACAGCGAGCTGGGAGGTGGAGATAGGAGACTTTCCCAACGGTGCTCTGTGAGTGCAGCAAAAACACAGCAGAGCGAGCTCCAGAGAAACCCTGTCTCAATGGGGTGCACTAGTAAGGATGGACCCGAAAGTTATCCTCTGATCTCCATGTGTGCACCTGTGGTATGTGTGATATACATGAATGCATATATACATGTGTGCACACAAGAAAACACAAATTTTAATTTTTTAAAAAATCATGTTAATCCTACTACAAACTTAACATCCCCAACTATCATTACAACTTGACTTTTTTAAGTCAAGTGGAAGGAGCTCATTATAGTCCTGAAGCCTGAGTGGGCAAAGGATGTGTGCACGGGTCACAGGCTTGGTGAAGGAAAGTCAGGAGAGAGCACAGAGCGATTCCACTGCTGGTCAAGACAAATTCACTGCATTTGAAATGCCTTGTCTGTCCCACAAGGAGGTGGTATTAGATCAGTGTCAACCTCATAGCATACTAGAATCACCTCATGAGCCTGGTGTGTGTGTGTGTTCATACGTGAATGGGTGCATAGGTGTGCATATGTATGCACACACATATTTGTAAAAGCCAGGAGGCAGCATAATGTCCTTCCTCAGCTATACCTTGTTTTTTGAGACAGTGTCCCTCCCTGAATGTGGCGCTCACCAATTTTAGACCAGCTTAGACAGCAAGCCCCAGGTTCCCCTGTCTCTGCCTCTGCAACGCTGGTCCTGCTGCTACCCCTGGGTTTTATGTGGGTGCTAGGATTCTGAACTCAGATTCCCATGCCTGAGTGGCAAGTGCTTTACTGCCTGAGCCTGAGTCTCTCCAGAGACTCTTATCTAATGGCCCTGGAGTGCAGTTGTGCAGTGGGAAAATTTGAGAAAACAGAGAGACCTCTAAGACCCTCTGGACGTAACACTCCCACAAGAGGACTCACCTGCAGTAGAATCGTGTTGCCATCATAGTCCTGGGTCTGCCAGCGGGTGCTGCTGATGGGAGCGCAGGGGTTGGGCAGAAGAGGCACCAGCTGGCCCATCTCCTGGACCTTGAACTGCAGCACCGAGGACTCTCTGGGGTCCACCGACATTCCCAGGGGCAGCTGCTGCAGGGCGAGCTGCAGGCTGAAGCCCTCGGTGGCATAAAGCGCGAAGACACAGAGGTTGGTCTTGTGAAGGGTGGCATCTCTCTGCAGGATCATCTCGTAGAGTCTGATGGCATCTTCGTAGTTATCAAAACTGCAGTGCAGGGTCACCCTGAGGATCTGGGCGCCATAGTGCACCTGCCTCACGCCCCACACTGGCATCTGGCTGTGCAGGCTGTAGAAGTCTTGATTGGCAGGGAGGTAGGGGCACAGCCTGGTGGGGAAGCCCTGCCAGGGAGGATGCTGGAAGGAGTCCAGAACACGGAACAGCCTCTCTTCCCCAAGACTTTCGTGGAGAAAGAGTGAAACAGACACGGCAGGAAACCGAGCTTTCCTGGGTTGGTACTTGTCACGGTAATTCCTAGTGACTCTCTCAGATACCAAGAAGATGCGCACCTCTGGGCAGATGCAATCCAGGAGCTGGTCCAGGGCCTGCTGCAGAAGTGATCCATGGCCAGGGTCAGCGAGGAGATGCACCGTCATGGCCGGGGACTCCTGCATCTCATCCATGGCAGCAGAAAGCCAGGGACAGGCTCACTGCCCACTTCAGCCTTCTGCGATGAACCAAGCACTGGGTGAGGCCACCTTGGGGTGTCGCCCTGAGCCTTCAGCTAACAGCAAAGCTGCAGCTGCTTCAGAACAGAGGCCTGTTGATCACAAGCTCTAGGCCGATGCTCCACGCTGGGAAGGTCACTCAGGTGTGGCTTCCCTCGGCTGTCCCGTGTGCTCACTGCTTACCCTTGCTTGCTTGGCTTTTTCAGACATTCCCAGTGGTTTCTGTTTGACCTAAAAACCTAAAAGCCTGAGAACCACCCCAGAGGGTGGTTCTTACAATCACTCTGTAGAGGAAATGACCAGCCAGAAAGGAAGAGGAGGTGAAAGCGATCTGTTAGGGAGTTGGTGGACCACAATGGGTTCTGATTTCCTACTTACATGTCCTGGTGTTTACAGTGGCCACCTTAATACAATGACTTCTTTAAAAAGACTCCCAAAACTTGTCTCCGTGCCAGCGACCCTCCCTCCATCTCTCGTTTTGTTTTTGAACGCTCTAGGTTAGGCCATGAAGAGGCGATAAATCTAAATCATGTTGACTTCATTGAAAATCATTTTACACCACTGAGCAGAGTCTGAAGGTTAAAAAGATGTTGGGAGCCGGGCGTGGTGGTGCACGCCTTTAATCCCAGCCCTCGGGAGGCAGTGGTAGGAGGATCACCATGAGTTCAAGGCCACCCTGAGACTACAGAGTGAATTCCAGGTCAGCCTGGGCTAGAGTGAGACCCTACCTCAAAAAAACAAAACAAACAAACAAACAAACAAAAAAAAAGATGTTGGGAAACAAAGATGCCTTTGATCCGTGCAGATGCTGTACAGAGTGGAACTTCCCAGTGTCAGTAATTGCTTGCATCTCTGTGAAGGGTCTACTACATACAGTCACAAACTGTCCTAAGACTTTATAAGAATTGGTTGAATCATCCAATAAACCTATGAAGATGTGGATATTATTCCTCGATTGCTGATGAATCCGGGGCATAGAAAAGATAAAGGACTTGTCTAAGATTTAAACCCAGGAACCAAGGGGCTACATGTAGCACTGCCCCTCTGGGGCCTGAGAAGTCCAGTCTCCATGTTCTTGCTGATACAGAGGAAAAGATACCACAGCAACTTAGGACTGTGACTGAGTCTTGAATGATCTTCAGTAAGAATGTTAACAAGCTTTATCATAACCCCCTAATGTGTTCTAAATATTAATTCAAGACTATTTTCTCGCTAGGCATGGTGGTGCACACCTACAACCCAAGCATTTAAAGATGCTCAAACAGCAGGCTGCCATCAGTATGAGGCCAGCCTGGGCACACAGAGAAATACTGGCACAAAATAAAATTTTTAAAAAAATTTTAAGCATACTTCTAAAATTCTGTGGACATGCATAGTCTTCAAAAGCTTAAAAGGTGCAACAATTCATCACAGTATTGTTTGGCTTTTTATAAATTGAAAAATCAGTTTTCAGATGAATGTTCAAACTGGAACGGTTATAGATGTACCAGGGCTCCAGCCTATACTGAAAAAGAATGGGCTGGTGCCCTGGCAGGACAGAGGAGAGATTCTACATTCTAAAGAGAGATGCCTGCACCCCTCTGTGCTAAGAATGGAGGCTCCCTGAGACCCAGTGGCTTTTCCCTCAGGGAAGGGCCATTTGAAATCTACATATCCTGTAGCCTTTGTCTCTCAGTTTTCTACAAATTGTCAGACTGCCCTAAGCACAGGGGAGAAAACAGTCTTTTCTCTGCCCAGTGTGGCCAAACTTTAAATAGGAAATTCACTTTGCTTTACAAATTTTTTAAAATTCTCTTTGGAATTAGAGAAACTGAATCAGTGGGTTACAAACCTGAGTGCCTGGTAACGAAATAACAACCAAATTTTGAGTCAAAAATTCTACCCATGAACGGAACCATTTCCAGGCAGATTTACTTTCTAAATATACCTACAATTTTAATCATTTGAGTATCATAATTCCTGTACTTTCTTCATTAGAAAAATACATACAGTTTATGACAGACAGATTGATTTTTAATTACTATATACAACTCAGTAATCAAATTCATTTGACTAACTTTCCAAGAAATCATTAGAGCATTTTTTTCAGTTTTAAGACATTGCAGCTCTTGAGCTTAAAAAAAAAAAAAAAAGTTCTGAGGCTGAAGATATGGCTCAGTAGTTAAAGGCACAGGCTTGCAAAGTCTGGTGTTCTGGGCCCAATTCCCCAGTAACCACATAATTCCAGATGCACAAAGTGGCATATGCATCTGGAGTTCATTTGTAGTGTACCAAGAGGCTCTGATGTGGTCATATTCTCATCTATTAATTCTCTCTATCTCTCCTTGCAAAGAAATAACAAATTAAAAACATTGTTTCAAAAAACTCCTTATTTCATGTCACTTGGTATTTTAAATCTGAAAGCAGTGACCTTCTCTTTCTTCAGTACAGACCATTTCTTCACCCCCATCCTTCCACTTACAGAGCCTACGATATATCAAGTCATTGTATACTAGCTATGGTTTTTGAAAGAGCCTTTGAAAGTCAGGAAATAACAGAAAAAACTAAAGAGTCGAGGAGAAAAATTATATCCTTGAGTCAAAAATATTAACGCGGCCGGGCGTGGTGGCTCACGCCTTTAATCCCAGCACTTGGGAGGCAGAGGTAGGAGGATCGCCGTGAGTTCGAGGCCACTCTGAGACTACATAGTGAATTCCAGGTCAGTCTGGTCTAGAGCGAGACCCTACCTCGAAAAACCAATATATATATATATATATATATATATATATATATATATATATATATATATGCATTAGCTCACAATGTTTTGTCCAATGCAGGTGTTTAAGCTATTGTATAAGAAAAAGTTTTACTTCCATCCAATGCTGAAAGCATGGGATTATCATTTCTGACAGGATTTCAAAGATATCATTAATCTGTTGGCAGCCAAAAATGCCAAGAAATTACATTGGTTCCGGCCCTGACTATGCAGTTCCTTCTCTAGGAGCAATGTGACAACCTGACCTTCCCAGTTGTTGCTTCCGCTCACGGTCACTCCCTTCCACTTCACGAAAGTCAGCTTCTTAGTTGAGCTCTACAACGGCCTTTGTTTTGTGCAATATCCCTGCATAAGGCACAAAACCACTCACGGACTCCATCGGAACCTGAGCTGCTGACACTGGGCTCACTGCCTTATTTTGCCTGGACTTGGAGCCCAGGCCCAGGTTACCATCCATTCCTGGACAGCAAAGTGGAGTTGCTGGTGATGGGCACTCACAGGAAATCACGGACATCAGCTATGTGGACAATGTGATGGAACCTGTGGAAGGCTGGGGATCTGTCCCTTCTGTGAGTCTCATATAGGGGGATACCAGAAGTCTTTGAGTCTCCCACTCCCACAGCCAAGAAACCTTTGGGAAAGCTTCTTTCCATCTTTATCAAATATGTTTCGCACACCTTGAGAGGAGGGCACCATGCTGTGGCAGAGGATTGGCACCAGGTTTCCAGTTTGAAGAAGCACCCAGTGTCATGATCAAAGGCACTCTAGGGTACCATAGGGACCCCTGGGAGGGTGGACTGGTGAAGGAGAACCAGGAGAAAGATGGCTTTTTTATAGGCAGTCAGCCAGGGACAAAGGCCCAGGGAGAACTTGATGTCTGCTCTGACAGGACCAGAACCCACATCTGATGGATCCTGTCTCCTCCAAGATGGATTCAAGCTATTTCCTGCTTCTTCCTCAGCTCAGCACACCTGGGTGGGTTTACCTCTCCTGAATCAGCCCCTTGAATCCACAAATCAATAATGTCCTTTGCACATCTGAATCTGATGGTAAAACTCATCCTAATTGGGTGTCTGACCCATATAAATGGGCCTGGCATGTGTGGAACTCTCTCTTGATTCCTATTATCTTGGCTCCTGACTTTTCTGGTCCCTGCTTCAGTAAACTCTTCCCCCAACCCAGCGTGGCTGGGAAGCGGGGGATTTCTTCCTGTTGGAGAACTTTGGTTTTGGGGTGCCTTCTCACCTTGCTACATGTGTGGTGTTTCTCTAAGCCCTGAGTCCTCCACTATCCTATTTCTTGGTTTTTCCTGGCTCTTATATGTGAAGGTGAAGGGCTTGCACTCTCGTGTGTGTGTGTGTGTGTGTGTGTGTGTGTCCACCCTCTCCATAGGCTTCTGTTCTGGAGATTTCCCTCTCTCCTTTTTCCCTTCTCTCTTTCCTGCAGCACAAGGAAAATTCCCCTCTGGCTTGAGCATCGCCGTTAGTATTTTCCCTGGATTCTAACTCACCCTAAAATCTTACAATTCATAATTTACCCTCCTCAGAATGCTTTTTTTCCCCAATCCTTGGTAAAATTGGAAAAGTTGGGTTCCATAGACCTGGGATCTCCCTCCCTGAACCCCCAAATCCTGCATCAATGGGAGGCCTGGCATAGGAAAGATACTACTTAAAGTCTTCACAAGTGAGCAGGAAGGAGGCAGGCAGGTGAAGAGACAGGGTTGGGATTGAGGGGAAAGGAGCCTTTGGGGAGAGGATTCTCAGAGCCCTGGAGAAAGTCCAGGAGGTTCAGCATGGTTGGAGGATGGGAAATTCTGGAAGGAAGCAATGAGCTGGGCCAGGAAGAGCCTCACCTGCCTCTAGGCACGATGTGAGATTTAGTCTAACCTCAGAGCCATAGAAGAATTGTCCTCAATCTGCAGCCCAAATGGCCTGGAACTCACGCTGCCTCCTAAGTGTTAGGATTACAGGTGTGTACTGCTCTGCCCAGCAGACAAGGAAGTAATGCTCTGAGGCACTATGGACTCCATGCTATATGAAAAGCCAATGGACAGGCTTGTTAGCTAGTGGGATGTGGCTTAACCAGGAGACCTCGCAAGGTGATGCACGCAGGTGTCTGGGTGAGGCTGTCAGCCCCAGATAAGGACGAATACAAGAGCAGTTGGTAGTGAGGATACCTGTGGACCCACAACAGAGGTGTCCAGTATCCACTTCACACTCAGCTCAGAGGGGAGCCAGCCAATCAGAGTAAGGATTGCGGAAATGTTCATCTTTAGCCTTGGGAATGGATGTGATTACCCAGAGAGAGGAGGCATGATGGTGATAGGACAGGGAAGGTGACCCATCAGGGAACTCCAGGTAGGTGACATTCAGTTGCACCTAGGGAAAAGAAGAGAAGGGAATGTGCCGTCCTAACTGTGAGCTTGGGTCTTGAGATACAGGACTCCAGAATATGGCTTTGGCTGGATAGACGCTGTCACTTCGACACTGTCACATGGGTGACTCACTCTACTTTAGTCAAAGTTAAAAGAAGCAACTATTGCCCGGGAGACCTCAGAGCCCTGCAAACCTCTATTTTCCTGGTTCCCAAAAGAGCATAATGGTGAATCTGCTTTTCCCTCGCCACCCAGGGCTCTGATGCATAGCAGACCCTGGGGCAGGAGCTGCAGGAAAGCTGCTACCAAGGGACCGCTTCAAACACTGCAGCCAGTAGCCAAGAACAGGGCGTCTGCAGAGTGGGCACGACATGGCCCATGGCCCTGCTGCGGATGCAGGACTCTGGGCATCTCCAGGAAGATGCGAAGCCCGGGGAGGCTTAGTGACAAGCTGGCTGTTGGCAGAGCCTGGTTTCTGGGTTTAGATTATGCTTCCCCACCTCTCCTAAGGGGAAGAACACACAGCAGTTATCAGGTAAGGGTTTCATGAATTTAGGGAAAAGAAGATAGAGAGGTAGGGATTATTCCTAGAGTCCTAATGCATTGCCTGTGGCCCAGCTCTAGGCACCTCTTCCTTAAGGTGTGACACACACAGAGAGAGAGAGAGAGAGAGAGAGAGAGAGAGAGAGAGAGAGAGAGAGAGAGAGAGAGAGAGACACTCATGGCTCCTGGTAGGAATAGAAGCAGACACCCAGTGGAGTCCTGTGCTGGTCCCACCCCTTCAGGGCTGGACTAAAGCAGAGGTGGGGAGGGAGGAAGTAGCCATTGAAAGCACCTTCTCTTCCCCAGAGAAAAACTCCTGTTCCTGCTTAACCCCAAACAATGCTATCAAATTCTTATTAAATGCCATCTGTTTCCCCTTTTTCAGGACAATGGAGGGGGTGGGGAGGGAACTGATGCCCTGGTTTCCCCGGGTGCAAACAAAGAGGACATCTTTCCTCCTGGCTCTTTGTTGTGGTTTGAAGCTGAGACTTCTCTTCCACATTCTGGCCAGCTCTAACCGGCTCCTGCTGAGAACAACCTTGAGGTGGAGGACCTAAAAACACATCCCTCTGTGAATGTCAGGGACAGCCTGAGATTTCTAATCCCTCATGTTGATTTCATCATGCATTGAGGAGAAAAGCAGCCATAGTATTAATTGACAGGACTCTCTGGAGAGGAACCAGTGAGCTCAAATACCCCAGACACCTTGGAGCTATTATATGCTCTTATGGGAGCATCTCAACCCAAGAGAGGTTACATTTCATGCTTTCACCCCCAAATAAAATCTAGTAAGCACAGTAGGGAATAGGTAAATAGATTATTTTTATTGTCTTCATAGAACACTATGAAATAAGTTAGCTTACAGTATTTTCATGGGCTACTATGCAGGTATGAAAAAGAGAAACTGCAAAAGAAGGTTAGATGCACTAGATTTGGGAGACACTCTGGAGAAATGTTCCCACATGTGAATAAAAGAAGTCAGGGTCAAGGCTGTTTGTAGCTGTCTTAGTGGAGATAGCCAGGAGCAAAGAGAGACCCAGGAGAACAGGCTACATAACACCAATAGAAGAACGGTGAAGACACTTCCCCATGTTCCCACAAAGGAGTCTATGTCAAGGGAAATGAATGAACTACAACTACCGATTCCATTATTTTTTTAACTTTTTATTGATAGCTTTCATAATTATAGAACATAAACCATTATGATTTCCCGTTATGTTTTGTTGACAATGTCCAAAAATATAAACAATATACCATGATCATAATCCCTTCTGCCTCCCAAATCCCCCTTTAATTAAATCCCTTCTTTTATCCAACTAGTCTCTTTATTTTGATGTCATCACTTTTTTTTTTCCTTGTATTACACAGGTCTTGAGTAGGTACATCAGCCACTGTGGGTCATGAATACCAAGGCCCCTTCCTCTCTGGAAGACAGTATTGAAATCAGTCGTCCCCTGACTTTTCCTTTGGCTCTTACATTCTTTCAGCACTCATTTTTTTTTTCTTTCAGGTAGGGTGTCTGTAAGGAAATTGAAGCAGAAGATACACCAGACTCAAGCTCAGACAAGGATTTCTTTATTCAGCAAGGAGTGGAGAGTGGACAGACTTCTATGGGGTCTGAAGTCATGTCCGTGGAAAAGTTCTCAGGAGGCTCTTTTAAAGACTGTAGGTAAAGTTTGCCTGGGTCTGGGCCTCCTTAGGAGGCTGTCTATCGAAGGACAATAGGAGACCATATAAATGTGGATTGGGCTCTCTGCAGAGCTCTTTTCAAAAGGGGCTTATCAGAGATAGGATCCTTCAGATATGTAAACCATCCTCCCAGGTACTTGAGGTGTTATCCTGTGTAAGATCCTGAGTAAAACATTTTCCCAGGCTCAGATAGAGCTGTATCTTTCCTTCTGTCTAGCTCCAGCCCAGGCTGACCTGGAATTCACTCTGTAATCCCAGGCTGGCCTCAAACTCACAGCAATCCTCTTACCTCTGCCTCCCAAGTGCTGGAATTAAAGGCATGCACCACCACACCAGCTCCATTTCATTTTTTAAAATTAACTATCTGAGAAAATATGATGATGGTACCCCCATTTCCCTCCTCCTTGCCCCTAATCCACTGGGGATCCTCATTTGTTAATGATTCTCACAGACAAAAGATTCAGTGAAAATAGCAAGTCCCCCAAAATGCATACAGAATTCTACCATTGGTATAAACTTTGGAGATATGCAAACCCTTCTTAATGGCTATAAGCACAAACCTTAGTAGTTAAAGAATTTTTTAAATTTTAATATATATATTTATTGACCATAATGAGTTACATGATTTAGTGGGCAAACAATGAGTTGTTATCCCCAATTTCCCAATGCCCCCCCTCCCCATCCCCAATCAGCTGGATATCCTCTTCCATGGGTTGTCTGGATCAGTCCTTGTGGCAGGGGACCATGGATAGCCTAGTACTCAGCCTGGTTCTCCTGGCCCAAGTGTGTTGTTACTGAGGGGTGTCATGCCTCTGGGGTAGTTAAAGAATTAAGAAGACTGGGAATGTAGCTCAGTGATAGAGTGCTTGCCTCAGATGTGTGAAACTTGGGGTTGAACCCCCAGAACTGCAAAAAACAAAACAAA
>PVHP010026798.1:0-24376 GCA_004024765.1 Zapus hudsonius | reverse complement strand
CTAATGGAGTTCTTTCAGAAAAGGTTTTTAGGAATGCAGTATGTATTATATTTATGTAACATGCAGGTTATATCCATTATATATTTCTCAATAAAATAAATAAGCCATAGAGGGCTGGAGAGACAGCTCAACAGTTAAAGGCACTTGCTCATTCCCCATAACCCACTAAAGCCAGATGCACAAAGTGGTGGGTGCTTGCCTCTGGAATTTGTAGTGGTAAGAAACTCTGGCATGCTCGTGCTCTTTCTCTCTCAAATACACACACACACACACACACACACACACACACACACACACACACACACACACACACATCCCTGACAAGTATCTAGTGTCAAAAAGTATGTCTAAAAAAATATTGAAACACTATTTAAGAGGCCAACTGACTTGTATAATCTATTTTCTCTACAAAGTATATACTTACCATATAAGCATTTTCAAAAAGTTCATTCAAGTCCATTTCTTCTTTTATACTCTAAAACATCTTCATTATGTTGATTGATGAGCTACAAAGTAAACAGGTAAAATCAGAAATGCAATCTCTGTGGCAGCTTAAACAGGAGGAAACAAAGCAATGATCAATCCTCCATATTTTATAAGAGGAAGAGGATAGGTTAGAATAATCACTTGTCTACTTAGAAATAAAACGCTAAAAGATTCAAAACCTTAAAGACCATGAACGGGCCAAGGGTGGTGTCTCATGCCTTCCATGCTAGCACTTTCAAAGCTCAAGTAGAAGGACTGCTGTGAGTTGAAGCTAGCCTGAGCTACAAAGTAAGTTCTAGGTCAGCCTGGACTATAGTGAGACCCTACCTCAATAAACCAAAAAACTGTAAGCCAGTTGTGGTGGTGCACACCTTAATGCCAGCACTCAGGAGGCAGAGGTAAGAATATTGCTGTGAGTTCGAGGCCAGCCTGGGACTACAGAGTGAGTTTCAGGTCAGCCTGGGCTAGATATTGGGGGATGGGGAGAACAACAACAACAACAAATAAAGAAGTAGCAGCAGCAGCTGGGTTTGACAGTACATGCCTTTCATCTCAGCACTAGGGAGGCTAAGGTAGCAGGAGTGCCATGAGTTCGAGGCAAGCCTGAGCTAAAGTGAGTTCCAGGTCAGACTGGGTAAAAGTGAGACCTCAAATCTGAAAAAACAAAACAAAACAAAACAAAAAAGAAACCTTTTATTCAATGTGTCATAAATTACTTTATTTTATTTATTTATTTTTTTGTTTGTTTTTGTTTTTCGAGGTAGGGTCTCACTCTAGCCCAGGCTGACCTGGAATTCACTATGTAGTCTCAGGGTGGTCTCGAACTCATGGTGATCCTACCTCTGCCTTCCGAGTGCTGGGATTAAAGGTGTGCGCCACCACGCCCAGCAAATTAATTTTATTTTTTATTATTTATTTATTTATTTTTGGTTTTTTGAGGTAGGGTCTCACTCTAGCCCAGGCTGACCTGGAATTCACTATGTAGTCTCAGGGTGGCCTTGAACTCACGGTGATCCTCCTACCTCTGCCTCCCGAGTGCTGGGATTAAAGGCGTGCGCCACCACGCTCGGCAATTTTATTTTTTAATGTGTCATAAATTTTATAAAATTAGGCCTGGAGAGATGCTCAGTGGTTAAGAGCACTTCTTGTACAAGCAAGAGGGCCTGAGAGACTACTTGAGTAGGATTCCCAGGACCCACATAAACAGCTGGATGTGGCTATGTGCATGTGTAACCCCAGTCCTGTAAGGAGCAGAGCCCAGAGAATTGACTGATAACTGCAGGAACTCATGAAAAATCAGCAAGGAATGCCGGGTGTGATGCACACATTTAATCTCAGCACTTGGCAGCAGAGGTAGGAGGATCGCTGTGAGTTCGAGGCCAATCTGACACTACATAGTGAATTCCAGGTCAGCCTGGGCTACAGTGAGACCCTACCTCAAAAAAAAAAAAAAAAAAGAAAAAGAAAAATCGGCAAGGTCAGGAATTAATGAGACTCCAATTCAAGTAAGGACAGACAGAAGGACCCACTGAGGAGGGAGCACCCTGCTGCAGGTAAGCACATAGGTGTTGCATGGGCACATACATATGCATATACCACACACACCACTCCATATACACACACAAGCAAAACCAAATTATATAACGTTGAAGACAGGAAAATTAAGCTGGGCATGGTGGTACATGCCTTTAATCCCAACACACTAGGGAGCCTAAGGTCCAGGGCTGGATTCCCCAGTGCCTACACAAAGTGGTAAATGCATCTGGGGGCCCTGGCACATTCTCTCTCTCTCTCTCTCTCTCTCTCTCTCTCTCTCTCTCTCTCTCTCTCTGCTTACAAATAAATAAAACATTTAAAAAAAGAAAGAAAATTTAAAAAAATAAGAAAAGAAGGTAAAAAAATCAGAAAATTTAAAGACAAATGAGGAAGACACCTGATATCCATATGTGTTCCACATGCATGTGCATACACCCATGCACACATATGCGAACATGCATCTATATACACACACCAAATTAAATTAAATTAAAATTTAAAAAACATGCTTGGGTCCTACATGCAAACTATAAAGACAGAAAAATGAAAGAATTTGGCATATAAACTGAAACAAGAAATAGACTGTTACACACTAAGTAAAACAATGTTTTCACAAACATTAAAACACAATGTTTTAGAAGTCTAATAAGATTTATTGGCAGGGGAGGGTTGTTTTGTTTTTCAATTGGCACTATGTAGCCCACGGCAGCCTGAAACTCAGCAATACCGCTGCATAGCCTATCATGTGCTAGGATTATAGGCGGGAGCCACCGTACTGCTCATTGGTCTAATGACATTTATTCTGTACAACTTGTTCATTACTGGCTTGTCCTTATAACTTTGAAATACAGTAAAATATAGTACTGTATATAAAGTCAAGTCCAGGCGCTGGGAGATGGCTTGAGTACAGAACCTGTCTGCTGGAGTTTGATCCCCCAGTACCCAGTAAAGACAGATGCACAAAGTGACACACGTGTCCGTGCTCCTTAGCCAGCAGGAGGGCCTGGCGTGCCCATTCTCTCATAAGTAAATAACTACCTATCCTATTATATGGGAGATTCAATACACCAGCAACATGCAAAACCACACCACACTGCCGGAAGCCTCTGTGCAGGGAGGAGTACTTACGATGAACCACAGGGTGGCTGAGGTGCCCAAGGTCAGCCCAACTTTCAACCAGTTAGGTTTGGCATTCGGCGGCTCCCGCACATAAAACTTTGTTCGTGCCGAAGCTGAAAATCAGACAGGGAAAATCTTTAAGCTTACTGCCAGTGTATGTGTGTGTGAGTGTGTGTGTGGGGGATCTAACATTTACTTTCTCCTACTGACTCAAATCTCTCTCCCTCTCCCTCCCCCCGCAGAGGCCAGGGGCAGCTTCTGCAGAGCTGGGGGTGGGAAGGGGACCCCAACCCCCCGCAGAGATCAGGGGACCCCGATTCCCCCTCCCCCTCCCGGGAGGAGGGATCGGGAAGGGGACCCGATCCCCCCCGCAGAGGCCAGGGGCAGCTTCTGCAGAGCTGGGGGTGGGAAGGGGACCCTAACCCCCCCGAAGAGATCAGGGGACCCCGATTCCCCCAGAGGCCAGGGGCAGCTTCTGCAGAGCTGGGGGGAAGGGGACCCCAACCCCTCTCAGAGACCAGGGGCAGCTTCTGCAGAGCTGGGGGTGGGAAGGGGACCCGATCCCACAGCAGAGGTCAGGGGACCCCGATTCCCCCAGAGGCCAGGGGCAGCTTCTGCAGAACTGGGGGGAGAACAGGACCCCAACCCCTCACAGAGACCAGGGGCAGCTTCTGCAGAGCTGGGGGTGGGAAGGGGACCCCAACTCCCCCGAAGAGATCAGGGGACCCCGATTCCCCCACAGAGGCCAGGGGCAGCTTCTGCAGAGCTAGGGGGGAGAAGGGGACCCCAACCCCTCTCAGAGACCAGGGGACCCCGATTCTCCCACAGAGGCCAGGGACCCCCCATCCCTCCCGTAGAGGCCAGGGGCAGGCGAGGAGGGCTGGAGGCCGACGAGGGGCAGGAGTGGGCAGCGGCCGGCGAAGGTCACGGCAGGACGAGCCCCGTCGCCGCCGCCCCCGGGGTTCCAGGGTGGTTTTGCAGGGGAAGAACTGGCTGAGGGTCGAGTGGATCAGCGAGGGCACTCACAGCCGCTTGGGATCCGGGCCGGGGCCAGCAGTCGCGACAAGGGGCGCAGCACCAAGGAAGGCGCCATCTTGCCGGCGGGCTCCGCCTCCGATGCGCGCGCATCTCCGCCGGTCGCTGGGCGCCGCGCCCCCTGGCGGAACCCGAGCGCCGGCGCTCTGCGCTGAGTTCAGGAAGGCGGCGCCGGGGCTGTGTGTTCTCTGCCCAAGAGTTTTTCTTCACTTCCTCCTTGGAACTCATTAAGAGATTTCTTTAAAAAAAAAAAAGTATTCATTTTCAAGCAGAGAGAGAGAGAGAGATGAGAGAGAGAGGAGAGAGAGAGAGAGAGAGAGAGCGCACCAGGGCCACCACCTTGTGGGTCTGGCCTATGTGGGTCCTGGGGAATTGAACCTGGGGCCTTAGGCACTGGAGGCAAGTGCCTTACCCGCTGAGCCATCTCTCCAGCCCGAGATTTCTTAAAAACAGAAAAAAAAAAAAAACAGATTTCTTTGTAAACCCGAAAACTTTAAATGAAGTGACTTGCTGAAGAATAACTGAAATTTGGGTTTTCATTCAGTGTTTCCAGTGTGGTGAGTTAATGCATGTTCTACATGATCTCTTTTCATCTTCACAGTGACCACAGGACATCCTATGATCATTTGCATCAATTTTCAGGTGAGCTCAAAGAAGACGACCCGCCTGGAGTGTTTCACAGCTTTAATCCCAGTGGCTGGGAGGCTGAGGTAGGAGGATCACTATGACTTCATGGGCTCAAAGCCATCCTGGGTATCAAAGTACAGATCAAGCATTCAGAACATACATTTGTGGGGATACCTGGAAGAAGCCATCACAACTGGGGAATCAAACCTGGGTCAGCAAGCAAGCTTTGCCTGGAATTCTCTCTGTAGTCTCAGGGTGGCCTTGAACTCATAGCAATCTTCCTACCTCTGCCTCCCGAATGCTGGGATTAAAGGCGTGCGCCACCACGCCCGGCTTCTCTGTCTTTCTTCTATCTCAGCTTGCAAATTGATAAAAAAAAAATTTTTTTTTTAATTCGCTGAGAGCAGGGCATGGTGGTGCACGCCTTTAATCCCAGCACTTGGGAGGCAGAGGCAGAAGGATCGCCATGAGTTCAAGGCCACCCTGAGACTACAGAGTGAATTCCAGGTCAGCCTGGGCTAGAGCGAGACCCTATCCCAGAAAAACAAAAAAAAAAAAAAACAAAAAAAAAACAACAACAAAAAAAAGATGCTGAGCATGGTGGTTCATGCCTGTAGTTCTAACACTTGGAAAGCTGAGGCAGGATTGCCTCAACTCCCACATCAGCCTAGGTTCCATAGTGAGTTCCAGGCCGTTCCTGAGCTACAGTGTAAGACCCTGTTTCAAAAACCTCAGAACAAGCAAAACCAACCAACCAAACAAACAAACAAAAAAACCCAGACCAAAAAAAAAAAAAGCTCCTCCAAACAAAACTAAAATTATTGATCAAAAAGTAAATGATTTTATTCTGCATTCTGGTTCATTCTAAAATGAGCTGGGCGTGGTGGCACACGCCTTTAGACTCAGCACAGGGGAGGCAGAGGGTAGGATGATCAATGTGAGTTTGAGGCTCACATAGTGACTACAGAGTGAATTCCAGGTCAGCCAGGGCTAGAGTGAGATCCTACCTCAAAAAAAAAAAAAACATGCTTTTAAATGCAAATACTGGCTAAGGATGTTAGTATGTTGCTAAAACTGTGAGTCACTTCAGAGCTGGTAACCCAGTTGGAGGCGCCAGGACTCACGCTCAAGTAAGCAAACCACCCTCCTAACGAGCTGAGTCAGTTGCTGGCTCTCAGGTCCTTGGCTTCCTGTCCACTCAGCAACCAGAAGCTGCATGTCTTTTCTCCAGCATCCGTGGGAAGCTTGTCCTGACACAGCTTTTGCTAGTCTCCAGCAAGTTGAAGCAGAGGCCACGTTTAGTCAGCGTACACAGAGCCAGTGAGCACATTACTATCTTGGTCCCTGTGTCCTTTGACTGTATGTTCTGGGAGCCGGAGGAAGTGTAAGTAAGACCTGCCTTTGCAGGAGGCAGATGGAGGTGAATGTCCACCTTTTAAAGACTCCAACTCAGAGCCAATTAGTATTTGAACTAGCAGATAGAAAATCAAAGTTTTAGTCTGAGATTTTTTTTTTCCACGAGAAACATTCAGCTCTTTTCCCCAGGGAGGGGAAAAGTCTAACAAGAATTAAAATTAGTATAAAACACAAAAACACTACATATGTTTATTAATATACATGAGTTCTACAGATCAGACTCAGGACCCCAAGAAGGGGTCCTGAACTTCCTCTTGTGTCTACAAGTTATTTATTTATTTTTTTAAAATGCAATACCAAGGGCTGGAGAGATTGCTAAACGGTTAAGGTACTTGCCTGCAAAGCAGAAGGAACCAAGTTCAATTCCCCAGTATCCATGTAAAGCCAGGTGCACAAGGTGGCGCATGCGTCTGGAGTTCCTTTGTAGTGGCTAGAGACCCTGGCACACCCATTTTCTCTCTCTCTCTTTCTCAAATAAATAAATAAATAAATAAATAAATAAATATTTTTTAAAAGCAATATCAAAAAATAATATCATTTGTTATTTTGTTAATCCTGGATGACAGACCTGATTTCTCTGAAATACAAGTATTTAACTACTTAGATGTACAGGTTTCTCTGTCGGTTGCCAGGCAGGGACTTGCTATGTAGGCCGGCCTCAGTCATTCCTATCTGACTCTTGGAATTATAGGAAAGCCACATCACACCCATCTCTTGCTATGTAGCCCATGCTGGCCTTGACCTTTCCATCCTTCTGCCTTAATCGTCCAGTGCTGAGATTACATACATGCATCATCACACTTAGATGGAAAAAGTGGTTCTCTGGGGCTGGAGACACAGCTCGGTGGTTTAGGTGCTTGCCTGCAAAGCCTAAAGACCTGGGTTTGATTCCCCAGTACTCACGTAAAGCCAGATACAAAGAGGCACATGCATCTGGATTTCGTTTGCTGTGGCTGGATGCCCTGGAGCGCCTGCCCATTCTGTCTCTCTTCTGTCTCTCTCCTTGCAAATAAATAAATTATATATATATATATATATATATATATATATATATATATATATAAATTTTTTTTTGAAGAAAAGTGGTTCTTTTTTTTTTGAGGTAGGATCTCACTGTAGCCCAGGCTGGCCTGGAACTCACAGTGATCCTCCTGCCTCTGCTTTTGGAGTGCTGGGATTAAAGGCATGTGCCATCATACCTGGCTGGAGGAAGCCTTTTAACCACAGTGACAAGCAAGGATGTCAGGTAAGATGAATGAGCTAATTACCTCCATAATCAACAGCAGAAACCTTGGATATGGAAACTTCCTGGGACCATAGCTGTCTTTTCGCATCACAAATTTCTATTTGTCCTATAGTGGTGATCAGAATAGGTAATATACAATTAAATTCAGGCTATCACATGCTTGCCTGTGGGGCCAGTCTATCATCGGTAGGTGCATTTTAACTTGGAAATGAATCAGATAAATGCTAAAAGCTTACCAGAATTCAGTGAACCTTAGAATCTGCTGTTTGGAGCTGGGTGTGGTGGTGCCTGCCTGCAATCCCAGTATGAGGAAGCCTAGATGGAAGGCTCATGAGGTGAACATCAGCATGGGCTACATAGGAAGACCCTCAAAAATTAAACCAAAACAAAGTTGCTCTTCAGGGCTGGTGTAGCTCAGTAGAAGCACATGCCCAGGATGCTTGAGACCCTAGGTCAGATCTCCAGTATCACACAGATGCAAAACAACTGTTTATTTGTATGTTTCTTTTTCTCATTTTTTATTTATATATTTGAGAGTGAGAAAGGGAGAGAGAGAGAGAGAGAGAGAGAGAGAGAGAGAGAGAGAGAGAGAGAGAGAGAATGTGTCAGGGCCTCCAGCTACTGCAAGTGAACTCCAGATACACACACCACCTTGTGCATCTGGCTTTACATGGGTATTGGATACTGAACTCCCAGTCCTTCTGCTTTGTAGGCAAATGCCTTACTGCTAAACCATCTTTAAAGCCCTATTTTCTTTTGAGATAGGATCTCACTAGGTAGTCCAGGCTGGCCCATAAATCTACGATACCTATTTCCTCAGCCTCCTGAATACTGAGGTTACAGGCATGAGTCATCAAACAGCCCATTTATTTGTAATCAGGCAAAAAGAATGAACATTTGCTAAACTATGTTGCTGTGTCTAATCGGGTATTTGGCTTCTGGTCAAAGCCTGGAGTTTGGTTTCTCTGAAGGAAAATATTTACATGTGGGAGAAATTTAGAAAAATATAGCAAATAATGTTGTGTGAAGTTTTGGACATGAAGCCAGAACTTTAGAAGCTCAAGTTAGTGGCTAAGCTAAAATTAGGTAGGGCTGGGGAGATGGCCCAGCAGTTAAAAGGAACAGCTTGACCCCTTTTGATACAAGACTAAAGATAGATTCACAAAGTGGCACATGCATCTGGAGTTTGTTTTCAACAGCAAGAGGCCTTGGTGCACCCCTTCTCTCTCTCTCTTTCTCTCTCTGCTTGCAAAGAAGCTATAAAAATTAAAATTAAAAATAGGCAGTATATTTAATTTCACAAAAAAATTATTTGCCTGTGTGTGTGCATGCAGAAGTGCATGTCAGAGTCTCTTGCTTCTGCAAAATGAAATCCAGATACACGCACCACCTTGATTCTGGCTTTAAGTGGGTGCTGGGGAACTAAAGCTGGGCTGCAGGCCTTGCAAGTGCCTTTAACTGCTGAACCATCTCCCCAACCCTAGGTAATATTTCTTTTTAACATTTCAGTTAGTTAAAAAGGCTGCCCAGGTGTGGTGGTGCATGTCTTTAATCCCAGCACTTGGGAGGCAGAGGTAGGAGGATTGCCTTGAGTTCGATGCCACCCTGAGACTACATAGTGAATTCCAGGTCAGTCTGGACTGGAGCGAGAACCTACCTAGAAAAACCAAAACCAAAACCAAAAAAAAAAAAAAAAAAGAAAAACAAAAACACAAACACAATAAATAAATAATAAATAAAATAAAATAAAACTTAAGAGGGCTGGGGAGATGGCTTAGCGCTTAAGGCATTTGCCTGCAAAGCAGAAGGACTGGAGTTCAATTCCTCGGTGCTCAGGTGCTCACGTAAAGCCAGATGCACAAGGTGACACACGCATTTGGAGTTCGTTTGCAGAGGCTGGACCCCCTGGCGCGCCCATTCTCTCTCTTTCTTTGCCACTTTTTCTCACTCTTAAATAAATAATAAATAAAATATTTTAAAAACAAAAAAAAATACAATCAGCACCAGGGTGCAGTGGCGCTTCTACCAGGTCTTTAATGACTTGTGATACAAATGCTTTGAGATCAGGGAAGAAGTCAGGGTGAAAGGGCTCAGGAGTTGAATTTTTTTAAAAACACATTGACATTTATTTATTTGCCAGCAGAGAGAGAAGAGAGACCGAAGAGACCTCCAGATGCTGCAAAGCGACTCCAGATGTTTGGGTCCCGTGGGCACAGGGGAAAACGAACTCGGGTCCTGTGGCTTTGCAGGCCATCTCCCCACCCCCCCAAATTGACGGATTTTCATTTCGACGGCAGATGACAAGTGTCGTTCTAAGTGGAGGGGTCCTTCTCCAGCAACCTCGCCCTCTGTAATGGATGCTTCTAGTCATCTCGCCTGGTACTTTTGGGCTTCTTGGTTTTGAGGATTTCTGACAATTCAGCAGTGAGCGAGTGACCCCCCAGAACTTCTCCTCTACCCCAAGGTGACACCCAGGTCTGTCCTTCTTCAACCTTCGGCTGTGCAGGTAGCTACGGCACCTGGAACAAGCAAGTCAACAAGATCACCGCTTCCCCGGCGGCCGGGCCCGGTTTTCCCCGCTGGTCGGGTCGCTCCGCCAGCCCCGCCTGCGTGTCACCCGGCCGCTCTCCCGGCGGAGCGCATGCGCGTACCGCGGCCGCTTCCCCCATCCACCGCCGGCCTCCCGGGTTTTCCCAGCATGCCTCAGTTCCCAGAGGGTGGGGAGACTGGGTCACCGCGCATGCGCGCTGGGAGGTGTGACCCGGGTGGGAAAGCCCTGCGCGTCCGCCATTTTGGCTGCCTCTGTCGGTCTGTTCAGTTACCACGTGAACCGCCGACGGAGCCCCGTGGGGGGTGGAGAGGCGGCGGCAGCGTTAAGTGAGAAAGGAGGAGGAAAAAGGAGAAAATAAAACTACCCCCGAGGAGAGGAGGCGGGTGGTGTCCGAGTGCGGGGCGACGCGGCGGCGGCGGCGGCGGCGGCGGCGGCGGGTGGAGGGAGAGTCCAGGCTGAAGCCAGCGCGGGGAGCGGCGGCAGCGGCGGCGGCCGGGCGCACAAGGGCCGAGCCGGGGGGTGGCGGGAGCCGCGCGCGGGAGCAGCCGGAACGATGCCGGCCGTGAGCCTCCCGCCCAAGGAGAACGCGCTCTTTAAGCGGATCCTGGTGAGTGGAGTTGCGGGCCGCCGTGCGGGCGGGCCTGTCAGTCAGCCGTCCCCGGGCCGGGCCGGGCCGCGGGCGCCGGGACCCCGCCTGGACGGAAGCGGGCCTCGCCCCCTCTGGGGTGGCGGGGGTCCCGCGCCGGAGCCCGCGCTGCCGGGGCCCGCTCGCAGGTTCCGGGCCAGGCCCGGGCCTCCCTCCCTCCGGGGCTCCGGGCTCGGCGCGGGCTCACTGGCCCGGCCCGGCCGGCGCCCCGGACACGAACAGGTGGTGCGGCTGCCGCACGCCCCATTCATTGCCTGTCCCTGGGCTCCGGGGAGGAATCGGGACCCGCGGCCCCGGCCCGCCATCCCGCTCTCCCCTCCCCCTCCGCGGCCTCGCGCTTTGGGGTTGGTGGGGGTGGTCGTGGGGGGCCCAGGCTTTATTCTCTGAGTTTCCAAGAAACTCGGGGCGAAGCGGCCCCACCCATCGCTCTCCCCGGTACAGCGATGAAAGTACTCACGCATGCAGAAACTTGGGAGAAAAGACGACGGAAAGGAGACTATTTTATTTTTTTGAGATGGATCTGTTTGATGCTAACTCCAGTGCATTTCTTTATCTTCCAAGGGTTCCCAGATTGCATTTTGTCAAAAGCCATGAATACATCTGCTACTTGCAGGCACGGTTGTACTTTGTAAGCGATGTCCCACTGTCGTCTCGGCGCTGTTGTAGCATTTCTGGTTTTTTTTTTTTTTCTGGGGGGGGGGAGTTGGTATGTAAGTGTGCGGGTCTCCCAGTTTATGCAAACATTTCTTTATGGTAGGATTGAAGACTGCGGTTTTGGAGGACGTGGATGAGACTTTTCACTTGCGATTAGAGCTCATGAGCTTGAAAAGTAGAACTAGGAAGATCCAGTTTTTCTAGAAATAACCATTCATGTCAAACTGATTGAGTACAAAAATACCCACATATCCTATGGTTTAATCAATTTATATTGAAAAATATCCTAGAAAAGTCACGTCCAATCCCACATGAAGTCGCTGTTGGCATTGGAAGTGGGATTGTAGCATAGTTTGTTTTTTGAGAGGTTCTCTTGTAGTCAGGCCTGGTCTGGAACTCAGAAATTCTCCTGCCTCAGCCTTTCAAGTGCTGGGATTACAGGGGGAATTTTTTTTTGGGGGGGGAGAGAGTGCAGGGCTTTGTGCATGCTGAGCAGGTATTATACTACTACTGTTCTACACCCAGTCTTTTTCTTTAGACTATCCTGAACTCACTATGTAGCTCTTGAACTGGCCGCTTCCTAATACTGGGGGATTACAGTAAGAGCCACGCCTGGCCCACCTTTGAAGACTCACTGATGTGTAGGAAGAGCTACAGTATAGTTTAAATGCAGCTTATCCTCCACCTTTTTTTTTCTTTTCTTTTTATGGTGCTGGGGGTTGAACACAGCTAAACACAAGGTGAAACTATGCCCCTAGCCCCTCCTCATTGCTTATCAAGTTGAAAAGCTGAGAGAACCAAAGTAAGTCCTTTACCTGTAGTTATTTTTTTTTTTGACATATTTGCTCTTTTCCAAACACGTGAAACAAAAAAAGCTGTAGATTTAGGCTTCATGCTTAGTTATTTCAGCATATCCTATGAATAAAAGACACTGTTGTATAATCATACCATTAAGTCATTTTCTAATATTGTCTAATATGTTTCCCACCTTTGCTGCTGTTTTTTTGTTTGTTTGTTTGTTTTTGTTTTTTGAGGTAGGGTCTCACTCTAGCCCAGGCTGACCTGGAATTCACTATGTAGTCTCAGGGTGGCCTTGAACTCATGGTGATCCTCTTACCTCTGCCTCCCGAGTGCTGGATTTAAGGCGTGCACCACCATGCCCGGCTTTTTGCTGTTGTTTTGAGACAGAGTTTCACTCTAGCCCAGGTTGACCTCGAACTCTTGGCAGTCCTGCCCCCGCCTCCCTAAGTGCTAGGTACAGGTATGAGCCATCATGCCAGATAGAATCAACACTTGTACTGTAGCGTTATTCTGTATTGAACCCAGAGTCTTGCCTGCACATACATACGAGGCAAGTGCTTTCTACCACCTAGCTATCTCTACACTGCTCTAAAAATCAACCTTTTTATTTTGAGATAGCTATAAATGCACATGTTGCTTGAGAAATAAAACACATCCTTTGTAGCTCCCCCCACCCCCCAGGTAAAGTTTGGCTCTAGTCCAGGCTGACCTGGAATTCACTCTAGTCTTAGGCTGGCCTGGAACTCATGGTGGTCCTCCTACCTCTGCCTCCTGAGTGCTGGGATTAAAGGTGCACACACACCCCTGCCCTTTGTAGCCTTTCTTTACACACTTCCCTCAACATGAATATGCCTTGCAGAACTTCCAGTTTTACTTGAAATGGGGTGTGTGTCACTCTGCTGTGCAGTGCTGTTGTGTGCATCGGCTCTGCCTCTACTGCAAGATACAGGACAGTTCTGTCTATGTTGCCCTGATAGAGCCACATCTACACACCATCTCATCCTCTCTACTTTTTTGAAAATTTTTTTATTTGCAAGGCGGATGAGATGGGATGAATGGGCACACCAGGGCCTCTAGCTACTGCAAACAACATGTGCCATTTTGTGCATCTGGCTTTATGTGGGTACTAGGGAATTGAACCTGGGTCATTAGGCTTTGCAGGCAAGAGCCTTAAGCACCAAGCCATCTCTTCTTTCCAGCCCCTCATCCTCTCTACTTTCACCCCCCAGCACCCAACAGATGTCTTCTATTTGTGTAGTTTTTCATTTCAAGTGCATATACTAGAAAGAGCCATACAGTACTTAACTTTAGGGGATTTGGCTTTGGCAACATCATAGAATTCCCTTGTATTCATCTGTTTGCTTGAACCTATAATGTTTTTGATTGCTAAGTAATAGTTCATAATATAGGCTTACCAGAGTTAGTTTAATCATTCATAGAATAACTTTTTTTTTTTTTTTTTGGTTTTTCAAGGTAGGGTCTCGCTCTAGTGCAGGCTGACCTGGATGAATTCTATGTAGTTTCAGGGTGACCTTGAACTCTCGGCAATCCTCCTACCTCTCTGCCTCCCTAGTGTGTGCCACTATGCCAGGCACAAATCTGTTTTTTTTTTTTTTTTTTTTTAAACATTTTCAGGCAGAAAGAGAGTTGAGAAAGACAGAATGGAAGCGCCAGGGCCTCTAACCTCTGCCTCCGAGTGTTGGGATTATAGGTGTGCATTACCACTTTTTTTAAAAAAAATATTTATTCATTTTCAAGCAGAGAGAGAGAGTGCGCGTGCCAGGGTCACCACCTTGTGGCTCTGGCTTATGTGGGTACTGGGGAATTGAACCAGGGGCCTTAGGCACTGGAGACAAGTGCCTTAACTGCTGAGCCATCTCTCCAGCCCCACCACTTCTTTTTTTAAAAAAATAAATATTTATATATTTACTAGAGAGTGAGAGAGTGTGTATAGCTGTTTCAGAGCCTTTTGCTGCTCACTACAAACTCTAGACACATGCACTTTGTGCATCTGGCTTTATGTGGGAACTGGAGGATTGAACACCAGGCCAGCAGGTTTTGCATGCAAGCACCTTTAACTGCTGACCCATCTCCCCATCTCAAAAGCCTTTTATTTCATTACTAAAATCACATTGCTCAAGGAATTATTGTGATAAGGTAATTGCAAGAGAAATGTGAAAATCACTAAATGAAAGAAAAAGAAATAGAATGTTCTTACTGTTGACTTACATTAGGATTGAAGAAAAATATCACTGAGATAGCAAATATTGCTTTTTTAGAATTGCTTCTGTTTCTTCAGCTTTTATAGTGTTCTTTTGATTTTGAAGTCCTCCTTTTCCCCCCAGTTGTTCCTATCTGATAAAGGAAAGGTTGGCTGTCCTCCAGCGCTTGGAGTCAAGCGTTGGTCTACTGGTAACTAGAGTCATCCCAGCAGCACTTAGGGTTTGAGGTGCAACTTTGGCTTCATTGTGCTGTATTATACTTGTTGGTGAACTCATATACAGTGTACTTTCTAGAGGTTACAGCCTCAATTTTAGAATAATGAAATATGCTTCAACTTTAATTTTTCAATGGAAACCTGGTTTATGTACAGTTTGCAAGATTGCAGAATTTGTACAGTGGGGTTGCCTGGCTTGGTCTAGTCCAGTTGATCCTTGCAGTTAAACTTTGCTGCATATCTGGACTTTCTTTCCCTTCATATTATTATCACTCTGTTATCCCTATTAATTGTTATAAATGGTTAAAATATCTGCATTATATTTCTTGTCTAGATGATTTATCTAGAGAAAGGAAAGATGAATTATGGCATAATTCATGTGGATTATGTAAGATTTTTTTTTTTGAGGTAGGGTCTCACACTAGCCCAGGCTGACATGGACTTCACCATGTAGTCTCAGGGTGGCCTTGAACTCTGCCTCCCAAGTGCTGGGATTAAAGGTGTGCGCCACCATATCCAGCGGATTATGTAAGAATTGCTTGCCCAGATTGACTGACCCATCTTGAAAATTATGGGTTCTGCTTATTTATTATTATTATTATTATTATTATTATTATTGGTTTTTTAAGATAGCGTCTTGCTCTGTCTAGCCCAGGTTGACCTGGAATTCACTGTGTAGTCTCCGGCTGACTTTGAACTCTCAGGCAATTCTCCTACCTCTGCCTTCCAAGTGCTGGGATTAAAGGCGTGCTCCACCACTCCTGGCTCTGCTTATTTTTGATGCTGTTTGTTAATCTAGACAGGTTGAGAGTTAACCCAGACCTTAACACCACTTTGTTATGATCTAGGTTTAGGGGAGGGGAGGGTAAATCTCATGACCTTCCTATTTCAACCCACTTGGGAAGGTTTCAGCCTCCCCTCAGGCTTTGCAGTCAGATGTTGCTATTGCTAGGTTGATTGCTTTTGTGGTATATCCTTCACACGTTTTCAAAAAGTAATGTGAGCTATAAGGAAGAAAGTCCAAGTTGGGAATACTTAATACTATTGATAAGGGTAGTTTTGGATTTTTGCCAGGGTGATTTCTATCCTTAAAGTCTGAAGGACACTTCCTTTCCTAGAAGATGTAGAGAAAGCATGCAGTGTGGAGCTGGTATTTGTTTTACTGAGTATGTAGTTAGTTCTTTGAGGGAGAGAGTATCAGCACACCAGGGCCTCTTGCCACTGCAAATGAACTTCAGGTGCATTCGCCACTTTGTGCATCTATCTGGCTTTACGTAAGTGCTGGGGAATTGAACCCAGACCCAAGCAACTGCCCTTTTAACTGCTGGGCTATCTCTAACCCGAAATTCACTCTCTAGTCTCAGGGTGGCCTTGAACTCATGGTGATCCTCCTACCTCTGCCTGCAGAGTGCTGGAATTATAGGTGTGCACCACCAAGCCTGGCTCCCAAACTATTTTTTTCAGGGCACTAAGTGTTTTGTGAGGGGAGAAGGGAACCTTATAATATTTGTTAGGTTATTTCATTTATTGTAGATAAACCATTGCATACAATTTATGCCTTTTGAAAAAGTGCTGTTTTTATAGATAATGATGACACTTAGATTAGTTTTAGTGTTGTTGATGAAATTTGTATTAAGAATTATTGAGGCTCTCTCTTTCTGTACCTGGTCAAGCAGGAGTTGCCATCATGGTGAGCACACCTGTCTTGAGAGTTACTGATGAATCCCACCGCCATCCTTGGTGGGCCAGGGTCGGGGATGAGCCAGAGGGTTGCGGGAGGCTGCCTGATCAGGGAGGTTGGGAGATGGGATGGGCTACCAGCCAAGGACATGGCGGAGCCGGCATCCGGCCCTAAGTGGCTCTGGAGTCACCATAGATGTCTTTAGTTTTATTTATTTTGAAGCAAGGGTCTCGCTCTGTAGCCCAGACGGCCCTGAGACTCACTCTGCAGCCAGGCTGACCTTGAACTCAAAGCAATCCTCCTGTCTCAACCTTCCAGGTGCTAGGATAGCAGGTGTACATCAGTACTCCTCAGCTTCTGTAGCCTCTCTTTAAGACTTCATTCTGGAGCCCAGATGGTATCTCAGTTCCCTTCCCAGTTTGCATGTTGCTTTCCTGCCTTGGGCCCCGTGTCTGCTTTTTCCTTGAGTCACATGCACTCAATAATAACTTCAGAAGTTATTCATGGAGAATCCTTGTTTCAGGCTCCTGGAAAGCACTTAATAAATGGTGGGGGGGGGGCTGCTCTACTACTTACTTACTACTCACTTAGCTTGAGAAGCCCATTGGCAGGTAGGGTAGGGGGATGTTCTCCTAGCTCAGAAATGGGCACAGTTCTATCCTCGACCTCTTTATAGGGCCCTTTAAGACGTACTGCATGATGAAAGAGCCTTGTGTCCTAAATAAAAATTTCTTGGCGATTTTTGCGTAAAAAAATTATTGACAAGTAGATTTCTGTATGTCTATTAAATGTCACCTAATTTAACTCCGCCATTTTTGCTCAAGTTGGATATCAAACTCATGACTTCACACTTGCTGATTTAAATTTCTATGTACCAGAATTCTAGTTTTTTTTTTTTTTTGCAAGGTATTGTCTTACTCTAGCCCTGGCTGGCCTCCAACTCACATCAATCCTCCTAACTCTCCCTCCTGAGTGCTGGTATTAAAGACATGTGCCACCACACCTGGCTGAGCTCACTTTTTTTTTTTTTTTAAAGACTGGTTAATCATGGAGATTCAGAGATCATTTGGTTTCTACACCCTCTCAGCTCTGGGTTAGAGGCATGATTGACCATGCCTGGCTTTTTACATGGGTGCTGTGGATACACTAATGTCCACATGCTTGGACAGCAGGTGCTCTTAACCTGCAGAGTCATCTCCCCAGCTCTTAATATACTTTTGCTTCATTTGTGCTTAGATCAGGTCTGTTGAAACTTTCCTATTCTCAGTCCCTTTTCACCTGAGAAATGTACACAGTCCCCTCTATGTGTAGGTATATGATGTAGGTATACAAATAAGATATTTACTGGCTATAAATCATAAATTTACTAATTTATTTGTTTTTTTTGAGGTAGGGTTTCCCTCTAACCTAGGCTGACCTGGAATTCACTATGTAGTCACAGGGTGGCCTCAAACTCATGGCAATACCTCTGACTGCACCACCATGCCCAGCAAGTTATTTAAAAATATATTTTAATATTTTTATTTTCTTTATTTGCAAGCAGAGAGAGAGAGAAGAGAGAATGGGTGTGCCAGGGCTTCCAGCCTCTGCAAACAGACTTCAGATACATATGCCACTTTGTGCATCTCGCTTTATGAGGGTACTGGGGAATTGTACTTGGGTTGTTAGGCTTTGCAGGCAAGTGCCTGAACCACTAAGCCCTCACTCCAGCCCCTTTAAAATATATTTTTAATTTATTTTGGGGTGGGGTTGGAAGACAGAATATGCATGCCACTGCAAATGAACTCTTAAGACTCATGTGCCACTTTGTGCAGCTGGCTTTACATGGGTGCTGGGGAATTGAACCTTGGGCAGCAGACTTTCAAACAAGCACCTTTCACCTTTAACCACTGAGCTATTTCTCCAGTCCTCATAAATTTATTGAAGAAATTTGATATATATTGGTTTTACCATTTACTAAAGACCAATGCAAACTTATTAATTCACTAATGAGATAGATGTGCTTGTTTGTTTTTACATAAAGAATTAAGTCTTGATTGAATATTTGTTACAGCAGGACATAGCATTTTCAGTGTTTTTGTGGTGTGTATTGTATGGTGAATGTACTGTTAATTGATACTTTGGTTTTATTACATAAATACATAGTACAAAATGGTAGACATACTGGGCATGTTGGTGCATGCTGTAATCCCTTACTTGGGAGAATAGATGAAAGTTTGAGGCCTGTCTGTTCTTTGATGAATTCTAGGCCAGGTAAAGCTGCATAGTGGGACCCTGTTTCCAAAAAAAAAAAGTCAGAAGTATGTATAAAGCCAATTCAGAAATTGTTGGGAATTCTCTCCTATTCTAAGCCAATGAATGATTCTCTCCTCCCCCTTCCCTCTGGTAGGGTCTCTAACCTAGGCTGACCTGGAATTCACTATGTAGTCTCAGGGTGGCCTTGAACTCATGGTGATCCTCCTACCTCTGCCTCCCAAGTGCTGGCATTAAAGGCATGCGCCACCACACCTGGCCAAAAAAAAAAAAAAAATCTTTTGATAGGACGATAAAGTCACTGTTTATATGCTTTGCCATTTTTAAATTGAAAGCATATATTTTTAAAAATCGTATAATGTGTTTGAAGCTGGCCATGGTGGCGCACGCCTTTAATCCCAGCAGAGTAGGAGGATTGCTGTGAGTTCAAGGCTACCCTGAGACTACATAGTGAATTCCAGGTCAGCCTGGACTAGAGGGAGACCCTACCTCAAAAAACAAAAAGAAAAAGAAAAGAAAAAAAAATCCGGGCTGGAGAGATGGCTCAGCGGTTAAGGCAGTTGCCTCCAGTGCCTAAGGCCCCCGGTTCAATTCCCCAGTACCCACATAAGCCAGACCCACAAGGTAGTGGCCCTGGTGTTCTCTCTCTCTCTCTCTCTCTCTCTCTCTCTCTCTCTCTCTCTCTCTCTCTCTCTCTCCTTACCTCTCCTTCTCTCTCTCTGTATCTCTCTGCTTGAAAATGAATAAAATATTTTTAAAAAAAAGAAAAAATTCCTATGATGTGTTTGAAACAAAAAAGATCCCAATCTTTTGGTTAAGGTTGAAAAATACATATTTGGTTGATTATTTGGGAAGGGATAGGGTTTTGGTAAAATAACTACAGATCAATTTTCAGTAATAGAAGACAGTATATTCTCAGGAAAGTAGACAAAAGCTTTATAGGGAAGTGAACATAATGTTCCATGCTGAAGGTATTAAGCCTTCTAGTCCTCTGGGTCATTATTGGGGTTTCCAAAAACTAGTTACTTGATGATAATAGAATTGCCATCCCAACTATCACTTTGAAGCCCTGGCTGAGGCCCATCAGGTGCCCTGAGGGATTGGAGGACTAGAGTGCTGACGGCCAGCCCCAGCTGAATGGGCAACTCTCCTTCATGTGCCTTCTTATTTCCTTTCATATTTCTGCTTCTGATAATGTATTTCTGACAGGATTGGCTCAAATATATCTTCTTTGTTCATAAAAGCATATTTGGACATAAAAAGCCAGGTCACAAAAAGGATCATAAGCAAAGGACTGTTTGTTCAGAACCTTCTCTTCTAGGAAACTAATCCCGGCACCATTTCTCCTGCTTCATTTAGGCCTGTCCTGCAAATGTTCTCTTGAGCCTTTCTTGACCAGGAAGAGTACTCAACCTTCTTATTTCTTCCCTGCTTTATTTTTCTCCATTATCGTTTATTACTTCACATATACCCACCTGTATATTTGTTTGTTATATATCCCACAATTAAAATACAGGCTTTAGGGGCTGGAGAGAGAGCTCAGGGGTTAAGGTGCTTACCTGCAAAACCTAATGACCTGAGTTTGATTCTCCAGTACCCACATAAAGCCAGATGCACAAAAGTGGTACATGCATCTGAAGTTTGTTTACAGTGACTAGAAACCCTGGCACCCTTGTCTGCCCTGCCTCCCTGCCCCTTCCCTCCCCCTCTCTCCTCTCTCTGCAAATAAATAAATATATTTTAAAAGAATACAGGCTATTTGGTAGGGGTTTTTGGTTAATTGCTATGTTCACATTAGGTAAAGTAGCATACCATAGTAGATGTTAAATAAATATTTGTCATATTAAACGTTTAAAACAGGAGTAATTTAGGGTAAGAGAGCATGTTTTGGAGAAGAGAATTAAACTGGCCCTTGGCATTGTAGAGTACATCATCATTATTACTTAAAATTTTTTCTATTTATTTGCAGGGAGGGAAGGGAGGGAGAGAGAGAGAATGAGAATATGAATACAAATGGTGCTGGGCATTGTGGTGCGCACACCTTTAATCCTAGCATTTGGGAGGCAGCAGTAGGAGGATTACTGTGAATTTGAGGCCAGCCTGAAACTGCATAGTGAATTCCAGGTCATCTTGGGCTAGAACAAGACCCCACCTCAAAAAACCAATAAATAAATAAATAAAGCAAGCAAGCAAGCACACCCCAGGGCCTCTTTATGTGGGTACTAGGGAATCTAACCTGGGTTATTAGGCTTTGTAGACAAGTGCCTTAACTGCGGAGCCATCCCTTCAGCCCCTAGAGTACATTATTATATGGGGTAATTGTAGGACATTGAGCAGAGTTTGTATAATTTGGTAAGACCTTGGAAGTTGCATTTATGAATGAATCATAGTGTTTGTTTACATTGGCCTTTCTCTTGGAACAAAAGCATAAGAGGAACATTTCATTGTTTCTTTTTTAAAAAAAAAGTTTTATTAAAATAAAAAAAAATGAGCTGGGCGTGGTGGTGCTTACCTTTAATCCCAGCACTGGGGAGGCAGAGGTAAGAGGATCACCATGAGTTCAAGGCCACCCTGAGAGACTACACAGTGAATTCCAGGTCAGCCTGGGCTAGAATGAGACCCTACCTTGGGGAAAAAAAAATGGTGCCGGGATTAAAGAAGTTGTTTTGTCAGTATTCTGCTGATTTAAAATTTCTCTCTAGAGAGGAGCCGGAGAGATGGATTAGTGGTTAAGATGCTTGCCTGCAAAGCCTAACCACGTGGGTTTGATTCCCCAGTACCTATGTAAAGCTAGATATACAAGGTGGCATATGCATCTGGAGTTCATTTGCAAGAAGCCCTGGTGTGCGCATTTTCTCTGTGCTCTCTCTCCTTCCCTCCCTCCCAATCTCTCTTCCCCTTTCTTCCCCTCTCTTTCTGTTTGCATGTGAATAATATTTTAAAAAGTAGTTAAGGTAGAAGAACACTATATGTGATACTGTAAAACAGACTGTAGAAAGAATTTGTTACATTTCCTTTGTGATTGTTCTCCAGGAAATGTAAACATCAAGTAAAGTTTTTAGAATGGGTAAGTTAGTGTAGAAAAGCATAGTTCATATAACTAGTGAGTCTAGTCAGCAGCCAGCATTCACATCACATACAGCTTTACTCTCTTTATAGGAGAGCAAATTCTTTTTAAAAATTTGTTTGTTTTTGAGGCAGGGTCTTATTCTAGCCCAGGCTGACCTGGAACTAACTTTGTAGTCCAGACTTGCCTGGATTTCACAATGATCCTCTTATCTCAACCTCCAGAGTGCTGGGATTAAAGACTTGAACCAGTCACTATGATTAGAAAAACAATTTATTTTTTTTAATGAAAAGAGCATCATTTTTTAGTTCTGATGTTAAAAACTGCAAGTGAAGAGGCTGTCTGTTTTTTCAAAGTAGGGCCTCACTCTAATCCCTGGCTGGCCTGGGATTCATGGTGATCTTCCTACCTCTGCCTCCCAAGTGATGGGATTAAAAGTGTACAACACCGTGCCCAATTTGAAGAGGCTTTTTGTTTGTTTGTTTTTCGAGGTAGGGTCTCACTGACTGACAGGCTTACCTGGAATTCACTGTGTAGTCTCAGGGTGGCCTTGAACTCATGATGATCTTCCTACCTCTGCCTCCCAGTGCTGGGATTAAAGGCGTGCGCCACCACACTGGCTTGAAGAGGCTTTTAAAATGTTGGTTATGTATTTATTTATGTGTGTGCATGTATGTGGAGGTAAGAGGCATGTCTCACCTTTGAGGCAGGCTGTCTTGGAAAAGCTTTGCATGGGTGCTGAGATATTGAACCGGAACTGGCAGGCTTGGCAAGCTGAGTCATCTCTCCAGCCCTAAATTGTAACTTTCAACGAATGAAGAAAAAAAAATCCTTTAAGCTACTAATAGTGTCACCTCCCCAAGTGTTAGCATTTGGGGAGGTGGAGGCAAGAGAATTGAGGTTTCAGGTCAGCCTGGGACACAGTGAGTTGAAAGGCAGTCTGAATAAAGTACATAGACTCAGAAACCCAAGGGCTGGGGATTAGTTAGTTTAGTGCTAAGAGCATGCACCTCACATGCCCAACCATGGCCATGGATTCAATCCTTAGCACCTGCTCCCCCAACAGACAAACTCCACAAACAAAACTTAGTCATAGATCCTCCTACCTCTGCTTCTCAAGTGCTGGGATTAAAGGCGTGTGCCACCATCCTGAACCCATTTGAAGTTTTATTTGACTACATAAAAGGAGAAATGAAAGTTTGCTTTTAAAAATATATATGGTTAAAAAAAAAGAATCCAGATTGGGGCATATGCCCTTAGTACCCTAAGGTATGTTTGTCTACTTCCAAGCATGGTTGTTTCACCAACTAACAACCCCCCCCCCCATTGTTCTTAAAACAGTGCCATTTGTCTTTCAGAGATTTTTCATTTGGATATTATGAGATCACCTTTGATTATCAGTGTTTGAGGACTGAGTCAGAATCTTCAAGAATGAAATAAATTATAGCATTTATTATCTGTTTTATTTTTATTGGCAAGCAAAGAGAAGAGAGACAGAGAGAATGGATATTCCAGGACCTCCAACGGATACAAATAGACTTCAAGATGCATGTGCCACTTTGTGCAGCTGGCTTTACAGGGTTACTGGGGAAATGAAACTCAGGTTTTAGGCTTTGCAAGGAAGTGCCTTAACTGTTGAGCAGTCTCTCCAGCCCCTGTTAATCTGTTTTGGCCTAGTTTTTATGCTAGACTTTTTTTATATGTTAGCTGATAGAAACCTATCATATACCTTTAAAAATGTTTTAATATAGCCAATACTTATATACTTACATTATTAAAAGTATATTTCTGATTGTTATATATAAAACAATGTTGACTGTATTAGGATATACATGTTTCTGAAAGTCATTGCAGATTAAAATCATAGAACAAAAACCATAGAATTTATGGGGGAAAAAAAACCAAACAAAAACCAGAAAATTTCCCAACAGCAACAAGTCGGGATCTTAGCAAAGATGATGGCACAATTTTAGCTGTGTTAAGTGATTAGCATGTTGATACAGTAATGTAAGTGCTGTGCTGCCCTGGAAAACACCTGCAGATTGCTTGTGAAAATGGGCGTCTGAAGGATTACGGTTTGCAGATTACTATGAAGTGGTAGAGAAAGGCTATATGAAATCTGATGCAAAGTAACATCAGATGTGGGTGGATGGGCTTAGTTTGGCCCACAACACAGGGTGAACTGAGGTGGCTGGTGTGTGCAGTGTGCTGTGCATGCCTGCAGAACTTGTTTAAGCTGAGTGCTGTTGTCCCTGTTCATTTCTGATGTTCTGGTGTTCTGGCTGATGAAGTCCCACAGAAGCAAACATGAAATTTGAAGTGATCAAGATGTCCCCCAATATAATAACCTCGTTGGAGCAAATGTGTGTTTTTAAAAACAAGCATTACTGCAGGATTTGCTTTTCATTATCCAGCTATCAGTATTGTAAGGGATCACCAAGGCCTTTATGTGGGCAGCTCTTCTCTGAAGTATGGCTGTTTACTAAGCCAGAGCTCTGGTCTCCCATGCATGTCACATTTCTATGTCATGTAAATTGCTACTGTCACTGAATGATGTCAATTTAAACTTCTTCCAATATTTTTCTTTTTCAGGGAAGCTTTGATATAGGCTAATTGACTAACTAGTTTTATAGAGAAATTAATGTTTTAAGACCAAGGAAATAAAGTGTTACTATTTCTTCAATATGTGTTGAGTCAGGGCCGGGTGTGGTGGCTCACGCCTTTAATCCCAGCAGAGGTAGGAGGATCACCATGAGTTCAAGGCCACCCTGAGACTACATAGTGAATTCCAGGTCAGCCTGGACTAGAGCGAGACCCTACC
>PVHP010026797.1:0-24368 GCA_004024765.1 Zapus hudsonius | reverse complement strand
TCCAGAGGCATGGCCAGGAGAACCTGGCTGAATACTAGGCTATCCATGGTCCCCTGTCACAAGGACTGATCCAGACGACCCATGGAGGAGGTTATCCAGTGGAGGGGGGAGGGGAGGGCAGTGGGGAATTGGGGATAACAACTCATTGTTTGCCCACTAAATGTTGTAACTCATTATGGACAATAAATTTTTAAAAAAATAAAATAAAAAAATAATAATAAAAATGCATCCCTCCATGCCCACTCAGCAGGTGTCTTCTGCACAGAGCAGCCAGCAAAGACATAATAAGACAAGGTGATACAATTTCATGATTCAGGGAAGATGCATTGTTGGGCCCCAGCCTTAAGCTAAATTTTAGAATATGTAATAAAGCCAGGTGTGGTGGCACATGTCTTTAAACCCAATACAACTTTAATCCCAGGATAAGCCTTCATCCTGTTTGTTGATACTTTGCTCTGCTGTGCTCTGCAGATTGGCTCCCACCAAAAGGTTTGAATCTTATTGCTTAAGAGAAATAAGCTTAACAATGCAGCCTCAGGTTATAAAAAGGTTTGGGGGGCTGGAGTGATTTGAGATTTACCTTGACATATCTCCCAGCCACATATGTGTGGTTCTCTGGCTGCCGCTTTCACCTCTCCCTGATGAAGCCCATCTCCTGCTGGCAGGCTAGACTTGGGCTATCCTCGCAGGGGGCAGGGCCCACGCTTTACCCAACAATGCATCTCTGGATAATTTGAGTAACCTGCTAGAAGTATGTGTCTGTGCAATGAGTGTTCTCAGGGTGTCTCAGAAGTTTTAATTCTGCATCAGGGCCAGTATGCTAAATTGATCTACCAGCTACTTTGCTGAACTTTCTTTCTTTGGAAAATATGCTGCAAATACTAAATAAAAGATTGTTTAATGGTCTGCTGTAACACAACTCATTTATAAATTAGGACTATAAATCATATCCTGTCAGGGGATGAGGAGATAGTTCAGTGGGTAAAGTACTTGTAGCATAAGAATCCCAATAGCACCCCCAAAAACACATTTTAAAAATTATTAAGCCAGGCATGATGGTCCATACCTTTAATCCCAGCACTTGAAAGGCAGAGGTAGGATTTCTCTGAGTTCGAGGCCAGCCTGGGATTAGAGAGTGAGTTTCAGGTCAGCCTGTTCTACATTGAGACCCTACCTTGGAAAAAAAGATGACATCAAATAGAACAGAGACTTGCTGGAAAGAATAAGGGATTCATTGGAGTGGGGATTCAGGAGGGGGGAAAAGGAAGGTGGTCCGAGGAGATTATGATCATTGTTTATTGTCTATATGCATTGAAGTTGTTAATAAAACTTCAAACAAGAAGCAAAACAAACAAAAATAAATGTGGTAGAAGGAGCTTGTCATCACATGGCTAGGAAGGTACAGAAAGACAGATAGATTGCTGGTTCTCACTGACAGCCAGCTTAGCTTACTTGGTGAGCTCTAGGCTAATTAGAGATGGAGTTTCAAGAAAGGTTAGGTGCTTGAATGATGACACTTTAAGTTGTTCTCTGGCCTTTACATTGCATACATGCATGTACACCTGCACAAATGTGAACATACACAAACACACATACACACATACAGAGAGAGAGAGAAATCCTATAAGTATAATAAGAATTTTAAAATTTTGTAACTATGAATAAATCTTATCTGAAAGATAATTCTCCTTTGTATTAAACTCAAGTTAAAAATCAATCATTATTATCTCTATATTGCTTTGGGACTGGGTGGGTGGCTCAGCAGTTTCAAAGCCTGTCTGCCCAAATTCAACTCCCTAGCACCCACATAGAGCCAGATGAACAAAGTGGCACATGCTTCTGAAATTCTGGCAGTGGCAAGAAGTCCTGGTGTCCTGGTGTGCCCATTTCTCATTTCTCTCTCCCTCTCAAATAAATATAAATATTGTAAAAGACATATCTCATTGATAATATTTAGTATTTTCCTTGAAATAGAGATGTCAACTGCCTCTTTGGCTTGTTCCTTCTCCAATTTATGGAACAGCAGAGAGACTTCATTAACCCCCAAAGAAGCTGGGAAACCTGGTCCCTTGCTTCTTAGCATGTTGCTGTTGAATGTAGGAAGAAAATGCTATAGCACCTAGGTACAGCCTGAAGGGGCACTAGTTACTAGTGTTGGGAAGAAGGATTCTATAGAAGAAATTAAGGGCATATTCAATTTCACACCTGAGCATGAGGCAGCAGAAGCAGGAGGTGAGAGAACAGTTCTGAACCGCAGAAAGGAAGGGACATTCCATACGAAGTATGAAATGAGTGACTTCTTATCTCCAAGGGCTGCCTCTGATTTAGAGAAATAGAGCTGCTTTATTTGCTAGACAAATATCCAGATGAACAGTATGTTTCAGATGTGATGACAGGTGAATATATTGACTGTGGTATTCTTAGCAAAAGACAGGCATCTCTTTTTAAAGCATGGCTTTCTTTCTGTCCATACATTTACTTAGACTAAAGGGAAACAGCCTAGGGCACTTCTGTCTTTATGGTACACACTCCATGAGGAACAGACACTTCATATTTCAAGTTGCCATGACCATGCTCACTGCATTTGTGTTTTGCCCTTGATTTTTCTCTGAGATATATTTGGCACTACGCCACGCTCTCTCCTTCATTAATTGATGTAAAACTCCAAGTGCAATGAGATTTTGCTGAGATTTTAAATTAGTGAAGATTTGGGGGCACTTAATGGAAGTTCTCCATGGTGATAGCCAATCTCTTTCCCTTCTCCTGAACTGCTTTCTTCAGTCTCCTCCCAATCCATGTTCAAATGACTTCAACTTGCCCCAGGCAACCTTCACTTTGGCCGGGTTGAGCAGTAGTAAAAAAAATACCTAGGCCTACTTTAATACAGGGACTTATATATTCAGTGGAATAAAGCCTTTTATTGTTTTCTTTTCTGAAATCAGGTCTCACATATCCCAGGCTGGCCTTAGACTCACTCTGTATCTCACAATGACCTGTAACTTCTGATCATCTTGGCTTTACCTCCCAAGTGCTGAAATTACAGGAATGTGCCACTACACTGGATTTTATACAGTGCCAAGGTCCAAACCCAAGGCGATGTGCATGATCAACAAGCACTGTACCAACTTATCTACATCCCCAAATCCAAATGAGCCTTGTTTTGATGTGGCCTGAAACTCCCTACATTCTGAACCTGGGCATTGCATTTATATCTCTTATACTATGAGTAGTTCATCAGATATTATGCCAAGAACCTTGTAAAATTATGGTTCTCTAAAAGGGACCAGTTAACTTTATTCTGTCCTAATGGCTTCTAAATTAGCATTCACCTCAGAATCAAAAGTTGTTTTTTTTTAAATTCAGATACATGAGCCCCAATGATAGATATTTTAATCTAGTGGACTTGATGTGTTTTACAAGACTCTGGAGTTTCAATAAGTATCATACCTAATTATGAAAATTATCCACATTTGAGAACCATTTTTCCCACCCAGTTCAGATGTCAGCAAATCCAGCCCTTATCTGTTTTGGTTCATAAAGTTTTATTGGTATTTTTTCATGTTATTCCTTTGTGTTTGGTAGGGCTGATTTTGTGCTATAATGGCAAAATTGCATAATTGTGACATTTATCATATGGCCCTCCAGGACTTAAGTACTCTGGTCCTTTATTGAGAAACCTTGTGGAGCACCATTCTTGTCTATTAACTAATTTCTAGTCATGTTCTTATTTCTCATGAGCTGTAAGTAAGGTAACATCATCATTAATGATTGGGCTGAGTTCCAAGTCAGAAAGATGATCTTCAGTATATGCAATTTAAGGGTGAAATTACTTTTCCTATGTTATCCTGACACCTAGTGGTAGAACCATTAAATCACAGGCCTGTAAACAAATCATTTGCCCTTATCCAATGTTCTCCATTGTTAATTAATTCTCTAAATTAGAGTCATCCTTCTGGATTTTGTAGTAAGGGCTTCAGACATCAGAGTTTACTCAATAGAAATGAGCAAGACTAAACAACTCGAGAGAGGATAATATCCTCCTGCAATCCTTTCTGCTTCAAAGATTCAAGGGAGCATTTCCAACAGATTGCGGAGCATTTTCTGTAGAACATTATGAAGTGTGGGATGCCATGGATGTACTTCTTTAAAAGTACTTTGATGTGCCATGCTGTTGATTGCATCTGAAGTGCATATCTTGAACATGAATCAAGATACACTTAGAAACACTCTGAGTTGCTTAGCAAAGGGTCCTGCTCTCCTGGGTACAAGAAAGGGACAGATGGAAGAGATGAAAATATTCATTTTCAATCTTGACCACTGTTTAAATTTCTGTGTGAGCTTTTAAAAATAATGATGGGCTGACCCCAACATGATCTAATATGTCTGGGATGAATCCCAGACAGCATTCTTCATGTATTTCAGGTGGCTGGGTGATTTTATTGTGTGGATAAGGTTCAGATTAATTCTTCAGCAGAGTTTCACAAATGCAAATATAAATTTAAATCATGTGGAGGGCATGGTTTGATCTGTATATTGAAATTAAGTAGCTTTATAATGACATGTTAGAATCTGATCTTTACCAAGTGTGGTGGCTTGAATATCCCTGTTGGCTGTAAACCCCTGTAAACTCAGAGATTCTTGATTAAGATTGAGCTTGCAGGCCCAGAGAGATTGCTCAGTGGGTAAAGGTGCTTTCTGGTAAAGCCTGTATCCACAAACTGGCTTTTGCATCCTGAGTTCCTTTGCAGTGGCAAGGGGCCCCACCACACCTATACTTTCTCTCTCTCTCTTTCTCCCTCTAACTCTTTCTGCTTGCAAATAAATCATAAAATATTTTTTTAAAGATTGACCTTGCAATTTGAGTTTCCTCTGGCTGGAGGAAGAGGTGTCACTGGGGGTGTGTGTTTTTAATAAAAGGAGAAAGGGCTGGTCCTGAAGGCTGCGTGGAGTTTTCCCAGGCCATGCAGGCAAGGCGGGGAGGGAGCACACCCAGGGAGGCGGGGCTGGGTTGAGCTGAGCTGTGGTCTCTCCGTGGTCCCAGCTGACTGCTGGGGCTCTGAGGGCGCCGGCCAGCTCCACCCCGGGTTACAGCTCTGGAAGCTGCTGCAGCCTGCTGATGGCGGTGGTGGCGGAGGTGGACCCGGGCAGCCATGGAGGCATGCCCAGGGGCCTGAAAACCTGCGGAAGTGTTACAGCTCTTGGAAGCATGGCTTCCTGTGTGTGTGTTCAGCTCATCTCTTCAGAGAGAATAATGGGCAGAGACCTGGGGGAAAGGTGTGGAAAATATTCCCGTTTATTGTAGGAACCCCCATTGGTTAAATAGAGGTAGAGCAGGAGGGAGGGAAAGAAATGGGCAATGGAGATTGGCAGTAACCAGTGACCTGTGAATACCTGCTTTGCATGTAGACGTGAGCTTGGGCATGTATCAGATGATGGAGGCAGAGGAACTGCCACCTTCAAGGCACAGCTGGGGTGCGAATTTGGATTCATGTGGTTTGCTCAGGGAGCCTGGAGTGTCAGGGATAATGATGGAGCTGGGAAACTCCTACCAGATTACCAACGGGGTTTCAAACCTGTTCAAACATCGTTAACCCTTTGTCCTCCGTGTCCCATTAGCAATACCAATGGGGGGGGCAGATCTAGTAGTTCAGTCCTACTGGGTGCCAATAGCTGATCAGAGCTCTGGCTGTTTGGTTGTTTGCTGGGTGTTTGGTGGAAGGAAGCCAACTTCTGCCATTGATGATGCCTCCTCTGAATTCTGTAAGTCTGAAATAAATCATTTTCTCCACTGCATGAGCTGCTTCTGCTTGGGTATTTGTCTCAGCAACAAGAAAGTAACTGCAACACCAAGCTTTAAGGTGATGCTGATGGTGGTATCTGGGATCCACAGCACTCAAATCAAGAAATAATTAGATCTCTCCTGGTCACAAGTGTTATGCAATCTCAGTGCCTATGAGATCTTAAAATATAAGACTATCACCTGGGATCTAAGTAAATATCAATTTGAAGGCTCCATTATCGAAAACTAAAATTTTGCATAATTAAAAAAAATCCCACAGCAGATCAGGACTTCTCTCCAGCAACCACCCTCCCAACCATCTTGCTCGCAGCCAGGAGATGCCGAAGGAGCAGCATGAGGTGGCCATGATGGGGGGACCCCACGGCTCAGCTGCCATGACCAGCACCACGATCAACATGCCCAGAGAGGTCTCCCTGCCCGACCACGTGGTCTGGTCTCTGTTCAACGGGCTCTTCATGAACTTCTGCTGCCTGGGCATTGTTGCCTATGCCTACTCCATGAAGTCCAGGGACAGGAAGATGGTGGGCGACACGACTGGGGCCCAGGCCTATGCGTCCACTGCCAAGTGCCTGAACATCAGCGCGGCTGGTCTTCAGCCTCCTCATGATGGTCGTCTTCATCATCATTGTCACCACCACCTCGGTGGCAGCTGTTCGGGTCCATTCACAGAATCAGGGAATTCATGGCTTCTAGTTCAGTCCTGTGCTCCAACAACCTCAGCTGCCCCTCACATGGCTGCGGAGACCCTGACCCTTCACCCCACATCCGATGCAGATGTTACTCTCACACATCTGTCCAGGGTGGAGTCAATAAAAAATGCATCCCAAGTAATTTTTTTTAGATCGTCACATTGAAGTGTTTCAAATCAGATGTCCTCCATGATCTCATGTGTTTTAGATTGCTTGGTCCTCAGCTAATGGCAATTTGGAAGATATAGCCTTTTTGGAGGAGATGTGTTACTTGGGGCAGGTTTGGAGTTTTATAGCCAGCTCCTTTTTCCAGAGTTCACTTCACTCTCTTGCTGTGTTTGCTATCTGCTGTGGCACAAGTGCTATCTAGGCTGCTGCCCTACCATCTTTCCCTGCCATCATGCCAAAATGAACCCTTCCCTCTTATAAGCTGGCTTTGGTCAGGTGTTGTGTCCCAGCGATATATGAGGATTTCTGAAACACCTATTATACTCAGGCAGTCTTAGAACTCATGATAATCCTCCTGCCTCTGCTTTCAGGCTGAGTGTTGGGATTACAGATATGAGCCACCATGCCTAGCACTCTGGATACAGATACACAATTGGCATTTACTCTGGGAGGGGGGATAGCTGAGGGAACAAAGGAGGGTCATGGGAGGGTACATTGTGCATATGCATGGAAGTTGTCAATAGAAAGCTTTTCAAAAAAGAAGCAGAGAGATGAATGCATGTATCCAACTTGCTTTCTCCTTTTCATTCAATACAGGACCCCATGGAGAGGTGCTGACCAGTTAGGATAGGTCTCCCTTTCTCATGTAACCTAGTCTAAAAACTCCCACAGATGCTCAGAGATGTTTCTTAGGTGATTATAGATCCCATCAAATTGAAAACCCTACATTAACCATTACACCCTGATGGACACTGGCAGCTGGGATGCTTAGATGCCCTGGAATCCTGGTACCCAGGGAAGGAGGGAGCAGCAGTTGGAATCAACCTCATCATCAACATCAGCCTCAGATCAGGGTTCAAACTGATGTAATGAGAGAAGATGGCAGCATGGAATATGCGTTGGCATTTTAAAGAATTTTCAACACTGCCTAGAAAGTCAACTTTAACACTCACCAGGTCCAGTGAGCACCAATCCCAGCTCACAACAGTGTCAGAGCCATTTCTGCTCCCTTCTCCCTCTTCCCTGGGGCTCCCATCAGGAGAGGAGGCACACAGATAGCAGACCCAGGGGCAAGAACACGAGATAAATAACATGAAGGAGAGCAACCCACTCTCTCCCTGAATATTTTAGGACAGTGGCCTTATTTGTTCATTTTTCGTATTACCTACATCCTGCCCTTAAATTTTTCTTTTCCTCTGGTATACAACCCCATTGTCCCTCTGGCAAGCCTTGTAAACCCTGATCTTGTCCAAGGATTACTTTGGTGGTCTCAAGCCATGATGCCTCAAAGAACTTCCTTGGAGGACATGGTGATTTTTTGGTCATTTTATGCACGTGCACACGAAGAGACTTACAGTACTCAGTCTCAGATTTCTCAACTGCCTCTGGAAGAGAGCTCCTGGTCAGGGCCTGAGCAGCTGGATCTGGGGTCCAGGAGGAGACCTAGGGCTGCCTGGCCTTCAGGGAGCCTCGGTTAGGGAAGAGGAGGCGGAGCCACCAGGCCTCCTCAGAAGCCGGTCCCTCCTGCCAGCCGGCTCGGCTCTCCTCGGCTCTTTTCGCTCAGCCCTGAAGACCCGCTCCCAGCGCAGGAGCCTCGCTTCCAATCCAACCAGTACTGTCCTCTAATGAACTCCCAAGCTCCTCTCCGGCGGCCCTGGCCCCGCCCCTTCCCAGACCCCGCCCCGGAGCCCCGCCCCTTTCCAGAGGCCCCGCCCCTCCTCGACGGCCGCCGGCGCCATGGGGACAGCCTCGTCAGTCGTGGGTAGCGCGGCGGGCGAGGTGATGGAGGACACGTACGGGGCGGGCGGAGGCGAGGCCTGCGAGATCCCCGTGGAGGTGAAGCCCAAGGCCCGCCTGCTGCGCGGCTCGTTCCGCCGGGGCGCGGGCACGGCGGCCGCGACGGGAGCCGGGCCCGGGGCGCTGCCTCGCGCGGCCGCGGGCGCAGGACTTCTGGGCGCCAGCTTCAAGTCCACCGGCTCGTCGGTGCCCGAGCTGGAGTACGCGGCGGCCGAGTACGAGCGGCTCAAGAAGGAGTACGAGATCTTCCGGGTCAGCAAGAACCAAGAGTTGTTGTCCATGGGCCGCCGCGAGGCCAAGCTGGACACCGAGAACAAGCGCCTGCGGGCCGAGCTGCAGGTGACGCGGGCGGCCTGGGCGCCCTGGGGGCGGTGCCTGGGAAACTGAGGCCGGGGCGGCCTGCCCTGCCGCGGGGTCACTCTGCCAGGCTGCACCCAGCACGCCTGGCCCTCCCTTGTCTGTCCACTGCACCTGCCACTCACCAAGGGGTTCTGAAAGTTGGGCAGAAACTGCCCCTCTGTGTGAGGGACCATTCTCTCTCTCTCTCTCTCTCTCTCTCTCTCTCTCTCTCTCTCTCTCTCTCTCTCTCTCGTCCATCTATCATCTGTCTATCGCTATCATTTATACCTATCATATGTATTATTTATTACCATTTATTTGAGTCTAAACGGATTCCTTATTAGCCTCTCTGGGCGTTTTCGGTTGGTCCTGGTTTATTCATTCAGACACCTTGAAGCCATTAATTAGCCCAAGAACAAATGCCCCACACGCAGTGTGAATTTGGTAATAGAAACTCAATGTACTCCGGCCGGGAATATCACCCTTCCTTCAAATTTACACGCCTGCGCTCCACAGCTGATGGGTTTTGATGATCTCGACAGGAATTTTTCGTGTTTTTTTGCTCTGTGGTTGACAACTTTCCCTGGATGTATGTACTCAAGTTTCCCACTGGTTATTGAGCACAGGACAGTTATAGCATCATTCATTCATTCATTCATTCAGATAGTCTGTAAAACAAAGGGTTGTTTTTCTGAGAGCAAAGTTCGGGAATCTTAGGCTTTGGGTTTGGAGCCTTTCTGATGATCTTGTCAGTTTACTCTCTTCTTTATCATGGGTGTGACATATCTAGCAACCTGGGCTCATCACAGTAGGAATTAAATAAACACCTCTTGCCACTACAAATGAACTCCAGACACATGTGCCAACCTAGTGCATCTAGCTTTACATGGGCACTGGGGAATCGAACCCAGGCTGTCAGGCTTTCTAAGCAAGTGCCTTTAATGGCTGAGCTAAGGATACAGTATCAAGTAGTACATAGACTTGCATAATCACCCTTCAAGTTAAGCTTTACACATTGCATTTCTTATTCTCTTAGAGAGAAAAACTGAGACATGCAGAAGTTTAGGAGCTGATACAGTATTTCAAAGAAAAAGTACTATCTGATAATTGAAAGCTTGATATTGATGGACCTTGTTTGGCTATGGTTCAGACATGTTTGTAATGCTCCATTGTGCTTCAATAAAATGGTAACACACAGCTCCTAATAAATGATAAAATAGCCACTAAATTATCAAAATTCTAACATATGAAACATATAGAATGTAAAATTTGAGTGAAAGACTATTTTTGTTAAGCAATAACACCAGGGAATTATTCCAGGCTCTTCAAAAAACTTACCAGAAGATACTTCGGGAAAAGGAAAGTGCTTTGGAAGGAAAACACCAAGCAATGGAGAGAGCAGCGACATTTGAACATGACAGAGATAAAGTTCAAAGGCAATTCAAGGTAAAAATTCCTTGTATTTCTGTACCTCTCCCCCATCTCTACCACCAAGGGACACTAAAAAAAAAAGAGTATTTGTAAAAGTTCATCTAATACTGTGATGAGTAGAGATAAATCATGTAGAACTCACGCATGTTCTAAGAATGAGAGAAGAACACATCTTATATTTTTTGAGCCGGGAATGGTAAACTTGACCCAAAGAAGATATGTGAAATAGGGATTTTGAAAAGTAAATGGAATGTGTTTCTCCATTTGGAAATGTTTGGGGTATTGAGTCTAGGAAGACATTGCTATATTTGGTGTGAGGGAGACAAATTTCTTCAGTGCTTTACTGTCTACATGGCAGTCCCACAGGACATACATCCATCCTGTCAAAATTCCAATGGGGGGAAAAATTCCAGTGGGTCTCAGTTATAAAACAATAAGGCAAAAGTCCTGGAATATTTGCCCTGATACAAAAGAGGGGACTGAGGAGCAAATGAGTATTGATTTTGTAAACAAAAAAGCTTTTTCCCTGAAAACTTGATGGCACACCTTTTTGGTTATGAAAAAAGTTAAATTAAAATTCTCCCATTTAAAGATTTTTAGGGAGACCAAAGAAAATGAAATACAGGATTTACTGAGGGCCAAGCGAGAGCTGGAGAGCAAGCTGCAGAGGCTGCAGGCTCAGGGGATCCACCTGTTTGATCCTGACGAGTCTGATTCTGATGACAACTGTGCAGATGTTCCTGGTAAGTGTATTTCATGTTTATGCCACCTCAAGCTTTCCATATAGCTACAGTAATAAGTAGAGCCAACTTTAAATCCCGCTGTTTTCCTTTTACTGGCCTATACTGGCAATGTTATTGCCTGGGCTGCTCTTACAAATACAGCTACCTTTCTGTGTATCTCTTTCAGCTGTTAGGGCACCTCTTTGCCTTGAAATATATGAAGTCAGGGCCACAGGCTACTTTCAGTTTGCTTTGCCAACCTTAACCCATAATCCCTCTCTATCTAAGACACCTGCTCCAGGTCCCACTGTCCCATCTGCATTTTAGCCACGGAGAAGAAGGAATGAGATGCATTGTATTTCCCAAAGGCATAATCTGAAAGACCCACAGATCACCCCTGCTCAAATCCCATTGGCCAAATCTATACCCAGGAAAATTAGAAAGCATAGTCAATTTCCAGGCAGATGTGCCCAGCTAAAGTGTGAGGTTCTAAAGCCAGGTGCCTAGATACATGGCTCAGCAGTTAATGGTGCTTTCTTACAAAGCCTACTGGTTTGCGTTTGATTCTAGTACTCACATAAAATCAAATGCACAAAGTGGCACATGTGTATAGATTTCATATGCAGTGGCAGGCAGCCCTAGTGTACCCATTCTCCTCTGTTCCTCTCTCACAGACAGACAGACAGCATTTGAAAGGCTAGGGCATAAACATTGCCTCAATTTTGAGGCCAGCAGGCCAGCCTGGGCTAGAGTGTGAGACATTGTCTCAATCAACAACCATATAAACAAAACAAGACCAGGTAATATTTGTAACTATCATTTAGCATTCCTACTATATTGTTTTTCACTGAGTAGTTTCCAGTTATTCAAAAATGAGTTTTGTTGTCCTGGAAAGCTGAAGATATACACCCAGTTTAGAATATTCACTTCCTGGTAAATTACAAACATTGATTGTAAATGCCCTATTTTAAAAAATATTTTATTTATTTGAGAGAGAGAGAAAGAGAGAGAATGGCTATACCAGGGCCTCTAGCCACTGCAAACAAACTAGATGCATGAGCCACTACTTTGTGTATCTGGCTTTACGTAGGTGTTGGGGAATCAAACCCAAGCCCTCATGCTTTGCAAGAAAGCCCCTTTAACCACTGAGCCATCTCTCCAGCTCCAGTGAATGCCTGATTAACAGTCTGTCCTTGAAGGTCTTTCCTTCAGATATTAATTGATACCCGTAATACAGTTAACTTTTTTTGTAGAATTTTGTATGATATTTTAAAACTCATAAAAATTAATCTCATAAAAATATCTTTATCATATTCTTCCTTCTTTTCCTGTTTAATTCCCTCTTTAAGTTTGAGATGATAACCAGAATAATATTAACCAGAACTAAGGCACATTGGTGGAAAAGTACTTTTCAAAAGCATTATTTTAATACTTAGTTATATTTATAAATTTTTAAAATTAGAAATCTTATTTGATGTACATGGTAAGTTTTCAACATGTAGTAACTTGTTTTTCACAAGATCCCACCCCCTTTCCATTACAGCAGCTGGAACCCAGTGTGAATACTGGGCTGGCAGAGCCTTGGGAAGTGAGCCTTCCTTAGGCAGCATGATACAGCTTCAGCAGCCCTTCAGAGGCCCTGAGTTTGCCCACAGTTCTATTGATGTGGAAGGACCCTTTGTGAATGTCAACCGAGGTAACACATGGCACTTACCAATTACTTGCCTATTGGTTGTGACTGTGTTCTGTAATCTTGTGGTAGAGAACTGTTTTCAACAGAAAGTGACATTTGTGTTCTGGGCACCTCCCGTTGTCAAACTAGCATGCACGGAGTCAGTGACTAAAGGGGTTTGGGGGAGGAGGGGGATTGAAATCACACGATTCATATTGGGATCCTAAGGTACTCCAGCTCTTCTAACCAACTTGATTCTAGCCACTTGATTCTGCTCTGAGTTCTCAGGTACTTTCAAAGTTGTATGATAAAGATTAACTGAAGAACGGCAGGTTTTAGCCTTTCCCTCTGCTGCTTTGATGGCTCTGAGCATGTTATCCAGCAAACTATAAAAAAGCTTGTTAAAGATGGCAGTGAATACCAGGGAGAACCAAGATGCATCAGCACAAGAAAAGAAAGCTGACTGCCTAGCAGGACTCGGCATCTCTCTCACATCTGCCAGGGTCTGGGAAACATTACAGTGGAAGTGGTGGATTACATAGGAGTGCTGCTCTCACTGCTAGCCTGAGAACCTCCCCCAGGGAGATGGCAGGCGACCCTAAGGAGACTCAAAACTCATCAAAGCAGAAAAGCAGAGGCTGCTGAGAGCTCAACACTAAAGGAGACTTATAATACACCCACGAAGGCTCAGGGAACATTGCAGAAGTAGGGGTGGAAGGAATTTAAAAGCCACAAGGCGGAAAGGTGTACTCTGAGGAATTGACCCTCCCTACAGTGACTGACTGGTGCATTCATGACCCCCCCCCCCCAGTGAAGAGGGCCCTCAGTCAACTATAGGTGGGGGGTAAGCGAACATATGACTATAAACTGATGGGAATATGACCAATATGCAAGATGTTCATACAATAATGTTTTCAATTAAAAAAATTAAAGCATAGTCACAAAAAGCCTGTTAAGTCATTATTGAATATGCTTATCAGTTTCCTGTTATATAGTATATAAAAAAGCTGGAAGGTCTTTTCAAAAGTTTGCTATCAGTATAAACCCAAGAATTTATAAGTTCTTACTTAAAAGAATACTATTTCTGTGTTTTCATTTTATACTGTTATTAAACTTTATTTTTGCCTCAATATAGTTTAAGAATAAGGGGCAGGAGAGATTGCGTAGCAGTTAAAGACACTTGCTTCCAAAGTTTGACTGCCTGAGTCAAATTCCCCAGCACCCATGTAAAGCCTCATGCACAAAGTGCCATATGTACCTGGAGTTCATTTATAGTGGAAAAAGGCCTTGGCATGCCTTTATTCTTCTTTCTGTGTCTTCCTCTTTTTGTATCTTATCACTCTCAAATAAAAATATTTTAAAAAATATTTTTATTATTTACTTGCAAGCACAGAAAGATAGAAGAGAGACAGAGAAGAGAGAATGGGCACACCAGGGCCTCCAGCCACTGCAAAGGAACTCCAGAGGCATGCACTACTGTGCAGATGGCTTTACGTGGGCACTGGGGAATCAAACCCAGGTCATTAGGCTCTGCAGACAATTTGCAAACAAGCACCTTAACCTCTGAGCTATCTATCCAGCCCTCAAATAAAATTTTAAAAAGTAATAATAAGATAAAACTACATCATCCTGGGAACACAGGCTCCCCTCAAGTGGTACAATAACTGAGTAGCTCATATAAAGTAAAACTAGAACCATTGATACCCAGGTATATACTGGTATCCCATGGAAGGTCACAACAACATTCATTGCTTCAGGCCTAGAATCATTTTGTCAAGCATGTCCTGGTAAGTTGATCATGAACTTACGGAGATTTTGTTTTCAGATGACTGGGATATTGCCGTGGCTAGTTTACTACAGGTTACTCCCTTGTTTTCACCTGCTCTGTGGAGTAACACAGTCAGATGTTACCTCATTTACACAGATGAAACCCAACACGAAATGGAACTTTTTCTTAAGGTGAGCATATTTGTAAGCTCTGTACTTACTGCTTAAAAATCTATAATCCCAACACTGGAGAAATAGAGGCAAGAAGATTATACTAAATTCAAGGCCAGCCTGGCCTACATAGGTAGAACCTATCTCACTATCTCAAAACAAATGAACAAAAATAATATTATATCCTACTTATAATAATGTAATGTCTAAACTAAGTAGATTGCTACCTATAAGATTATTCACCTTAAAAACCAGAAAGTATCATGGACTTTTTTTTAATACTTTATTATCCATAATTAGATACATTTAATGAGCAAATCTTATGATGGTACCTCCATTTTCCTCCTCCTTGTCCCAATCAACTGGGGATCCTCCTTGGTGGGCATACTGGATCAGTCTATGGGATAGGGGGTTATGAATTGCTCTAGAGGTAGCCAGTCCCCCCCCCCCCTTGTGTATTGTTACTGAGGAGAGCAGTGTCTCTGGATATTCTCCCCCACCATGGCTCTTACATTCTTTCTGCCCCCTCTTCCACTCAGTTCCATGAGTCATGGTGGGTGAGTTTTAAGTCTGCTTTATTGTTTAGATCTTAAGTGTCTCTGGACTTCTGCTTTGGGTTGTGTTGGGTATCATTGGTGTCTGTCTCCATTGACCTTTCCTAGATTATCTGACTTGCTGTGGTGATAAGGTCTCTTTTTTATCTCACCACTTTCTCATAGGTTTCATTTGGGGCCTAGATGATAGGCCAGGGGTGGGTCATATCTTCCCAGGATGTCAGCCATCATTTCATGGCTTGTTGGTGGAATTCAGTTGTTCACGGCTCTCCCACTGCCTTCTGAAAATTCCAAACAGAATCTCCATTAGAGAGTGAGATCAGTCTAGATTAAATTAAACAAAATTGCTAATTTGGCAAGATTCTAATGGGTGTTCCCTATCTGTAGTTCTCTGGCAGTGGGACTTTCCCCTTGGAACCTGGGATCTTGGTCCCCATAAGATTTTACCATGGATCCCTGTTCCAGTTAAGGGTTACTTGTCACAGAACAGATCTCTTAGCCAATCTGAAAGCCGTTGATTACCCACCTAGGTTTGGTGCCACTATTGCACAGGTGAGCACTTCTTGACTTGCTGGTCTCTTCTATACAGCAGTATGTTCAGCATTCTCATTACATCAGTGTGTTTTGTATATCAGTGTTCCCTGCTTTCTCCAAATACCATTGACCAATTTGGCCTGGCAGCTCGTATAGTGTCTTCCAGCACTATGCATGCTTCCATCTGGGAGCTGGTTACCATTCTGGATCTAGCAGGGTCTCTCAGTGTTGTGCGATGGCATTCTATGGTTTCTTCAGCAATAAGATCTTGCCTTTGGCCTGGAGCGGGTATTCAAGAGCTTTGACCTCATTAGTCTCTTTGATCAACAGCTCAGTGTGGGAAGGAACCAATGATGGGGACAGGGAGTTGCAGTCCTGATCAATTTTTCATGGGGTTAGGCTTCCTCCCATTCCATTCATGGCCCCTCTTACCTGGTGATGCCCCCAATTTCCTCAAGAGTTTATTGTATGAAAGTAAGGAATGTATGGTATTACTTCATTATTGGTTTAGCTTATTGTATAAGTACCCCCACCCTCCCATTCCTCCCCCACCAATTCCTTCCATCCCCATTTACAGTCTCTCAGTTCACCTGTCAGGTTTGCTTAGAGTTTAAGCAAATATGTTAAACCATATATGAGGGAAGGTATGTGGCATTTGTCTCTCTGTTCTAGTGTGAGTTCACTAAGTATGATCTGCTCAAGTCCGTCCGCTTTTCTTTAAATTTCATTATGTCATTTTCTTTCTTTCAGCTGAGTATAATTCCATGTTGTATATATACCACAACTTTGATATCCATTTGTCCAGTAATGGGCATTTGGATTGATTCCAGTTCATAGCTATTACCAGTTGAGCTTCTATAAACATTGTTGAGCAAATGTCTCTGTGCTGAGGCATGAAATCTTGAAGGTAGATGCCCAATAGAGGGATAGCTGGGTCTGTTGGTAGCTCTGTATCCATCCTATTCAGGAGCCTACACACTGCTTTCCATAGTGCTTGAACGAGTTTGCAATCCCACCAGCAGTGAACGAGGGTTCCTTCTCCCCCCCCATGGACTTTTCTTAGTAGGAAATTTTGTTTAGTATAAATAATAGATGTAAATATCAATGCTACACTAAGGTTCTCATTTTGTGTTGTTTAACTTCCTGGAGAACATTGGTAAGATAGGAGCTAAGACAGAAAGAAGATTCTAATATGTTGTTTGTAGTTAGCTTCAAATATCTATGTTGGGACTTCATTACTTTTTAATATTTTATCACATATTCTCTACAGTGCTTAAAACTTCCCTTGGTCATGCCTAATAATAATATCTACTATCTCTATCACTGATTTTTCTCATGGTGTTTAATTTTTCAAGACCACTGTGGAATTGTTCTAAAGTAGGAATCAGTAATGGGCCAAGTCTGACTTCCTGTCTGGTTTCATATGCTCCCGAGCTAAAATTAGTTTTCACATTTTAAATTATTAGGAAAAATAGAAGACTTTCATGATGTGAAACTTACATGAACTCCAAATTTTAATATGATGTTATCGGAACATTCCTAAGCTCATTTATGCATACAGACATAGAAATATGTATGTATATGTATGTATGTATGATCATCTGAGTGTACTATAAGGGCATTTCAATAGCAGAGTAAATTATAACAGAAACCAAAATAGACTTAAAAGGTCCCTGCTAAAACAGTCAACTTGTTAAGCTATTATTTTTGTAAAAATATTTGTCATTGGACCCTATTTTTAAAAAAAGCTTGCCACTGTTTCAAATGAATTTTAAATAAATCTCTATGTATTGAGCTAAATCTGCTATATTAATATCCTATTTATTGTTAATAACTTCATTTATCTTTCCTTTGTGAGATCACTCAACTTTTTTAAAATGATAAAATATTTTAAAGCTCAAAGCTTCCGTCCACTAATTGAATATAGTTTACACCCAAGGACATTTTGATAGTATTGCTTAAATCATAATAATTGCTTTCATAATAATCACCATTACTTTCATAATAATCATCATTACTTAGTACTATAATTTATTATAGATTTGCATTTTTACTTAATATTTCTAATTTTTTACTCTGCTGGGCATGGTGATGCACGTCTTTAATCAGGTGGCCTACGTAGGAGGATTGCCATGAGATTGAAGTCACCCTAAGACTACATAAAGAATTCCAGGTCAGCCTGGGATACAGCGAGACCCTACCTTGGAACCCCCCCCACCAAAAAAAAATATATTTCTAATTTTTTTTATTGTCATGTGGATAGGATCCAGAGCTTTGAACTTAGTAGGTTAAGAACTCCACTAGAGGGCTGGGGCTTAGTGGTTAAAGGCACTTAATTATGAAGCCTGCTGGCCTGGTTTCAATTCCCTAGTACCCACGTAAAGCCAGAGACATAAAGTGATGCATGCATATCACACAGAGTTCATTTGCATCAGCAGGAGGACCTGGTGTGCCCATGCTTGCTCTCTAGTTCTGTCTCTCTCCCAATAAATTAACATTTAAAAAGAACACTGGGCTGGAGAGATGCCTCAGTGGTTAAAGGCACTCACTTGTAGAGCCTGGCAGCCTGGCTGGATTCAATTCCCCAGTGACAACATAAAGCCAGATGCACAAAGTGGCATATGCATCTGGAGCTTATTTGCAGTGACAGGAGGCCCTGGCAAACCCATACTCTTTCTTTGTCTGCCTCTCTGTTTCTCTCTCTAATAAATAAATAAATAAAAACATTTTTAAAAAATAAAAGACTAGAGGAGAGCTACATTCCCAGCCTAAAGCAATGTTTTTTTTAACAAGTAGAGGATTTGTACTGGATAGATCCTGTGGATCTATATTTTACATCCCTTAAAAAAATAAAACAAATTGTGCTTGACAGAAATGTTAGTGAGAAAGCAGCACAAAATAACCCAATACTTTTTAAGTTGTGTGATTAGGACATAAATTATTTTCAGAGCTAGTAAATACCCTGTTGTTAAGCTTTTATTATTTTTGTTTTAGAAATTTGCTTGTTCTCTAAAATGTGATTATTTTTAAATTTGTGTAAGAAAATAACTAACCTGTTCTAAAGCATACTTTTTCAAACGACAATTAGTCCTTTTTTATCTCTAGTTAAATACATGATGCTTTTATATTTTTAAATTCATTTTTAGGACTATTCACCTAAACTTAGAAGAATGTGCGAGACAATGGGATATTTTTTCCATGCTATTTATTTTCCAATAGATGTTGAAAATCAATACCTCACTGTAAGAAAATGGGAAATTGAGAAGAGTTCTTTAGTTATTTTATTCATTCACTCAGCATTACCAAGGTAAGCTGAAAAACAGCTATAATTTACTGCAGGTATTATATGTAAGTAGATTGACATTGTCAAGTGAACTTCAAACATAAGCTCTAATTGCATTCTTATAACAAAAAAAATGTGAAACCCAGTAAATTCTGTATCTCACATTTAGGTAAAAAATACTAAAAGTCATAAGATTAGACTATGCCTTAGCTGGTAGAGTGCTTGCCTAGTACTACCAAGCCCCAAGTTAGATCCCCAGTACCATATAAACCACGCCTCTGTCTGTAATCTCAGCACTCAAGAAGTAGAGGCAGAAGGATCAGAAGTTCTGGATCATCTTTAATTCAATAGGGAGTTTGAGGCCAGCCTGATCTAGACAACTTGCTTCAATGTTTTTTAATTTTATAGTATTAGATTTATTGAATAGCATCACCATAATTAATATAAATGTTATTTTAATGAGAAATTTGCATATTAAACCTGGGTCCAGATCCAGCAATGTGTCTGTCTGGTCTGCTTTTGTAAATTAATTTTTATTGGTACATAGTTAAATTCATTCATTTATATTTTTATGGCTATTTTCATACAACAGCAACACAATTGAGTCATTATAACAGAAACTATATATCCAGCCTGGCCTAAAATGTTTATTTTCTGGCCTTTTACAGAAAAAGTTGGTGACCTCTGATTTTAGTAATCAACATTAAATCTTGTTTTTTTTCTTTGTTGCATACATTTCAAGCGCTATCAAGTGGCACATAGGTACCTATAGAGGGTTTGAATCATGAGGTGTAACCATTGCTTCTCATTGCTGGGACAGAATACCTAACCAGAAGCAGTTTATGGAAGGAAATGTTTATTTCAGCCAATACCCTTCAGGGAAAGATTCGTCATGTGGAGAAAGTATAGTAGGAGCAGGCAGCTGGGCATCACATCCTTTCATGAGCAGCAGGAAGTAGAGAGATAAAGCAATATGCCTCCTCCAGCAAGGCTCCAAAACTTCCCAAACAGCTCCACCAGCTGGGGATTAAGTATAAGGCTTAATTGCAGACACTTGTGCCTATTTCATTTGGGATATTTCATACTCAAACCACCACAGAAGCTGACTGCTTTACTAAGGGCTTTACTAAGTGATCAATTTTCTTATAATGTGAATATAGTCATGCTAATGAATCTTAACCTTTTTTTTTCTTTTTTTTACCAATTAGATGTGTAGATAGAAGACAAATTGAACTCCTAGATTAGTTGACTGGATTTGACCCTTTCAAAGCATTGCTCTTCTTTGACTGGGAACCAGCTCTGACTTTAACTGTGTGCAGAAGTATGTGGAGAGCTCAGGTTTAACCTGTTTCCTGCAGTGTAACCATCATTGGTCCTTAGGCCTGATGGCATAGGCCTATAATCCCAGTGACTTGGGAGTTTAAGAAGGGAGGATCACTAGTTCAAAGCCTGTCAGGGCAATTTAGCAAGAGCCTGTCTCAAAAATAAAAGTAAAACAAACCAGGCGTGGTGGCACGCTCCTTCAATTCCAGCACTTGGGAGGCAGAGGTAGGAGGATCACTGTGAGTTTGAGGACAGCCTGGGACTATATAGTGAATTCCAACTCAGCCTGGGCTAGAGTGAGACCCTACCTTGACAACCCCCCCCCAAAAAAAGGAAAATAAAATAACAACAAAAACAAAAACAAGGTTTGGGAATAAAACTCAATGGTAATTTGTCTGACATGTATGAAGTCCTAGGTTCAATTCCCACTACCATAAACAAACAACAGAACTAACAGGGTAGCCTAGTAGTTAGGTTGCAGGAACTAGCTGAGACTTCATTAGAATATGATTAGAGTTATACTTATTAAGGGTGTAATTTTGACATGTGCATGAATGTATGTATGCACATTCATATGCCTGTGGGTGCATCTGTGTACAGGTGTATATGCATGTGTACATGTGCATGTAGAGGGCAAGAGGTCCTATTCACTCTTCCCTTTATTTTCTGAGGCAGGGTTTCTCACCTGAACACAGAGCTCATCATTTTGTCTTGTGTAGCTAGCTAGCTTGCCCAGAAAATCCCTGTTTTCTCCTGAGTGCTGGGATTGTAGGCAGGCAGAGCCCCGACCCCTGCATTTATGTGTGTACTGAGGAATGTTCAGACTCTGACACTGCTTGTCCAGCTGTTCTTCTTTAGTATATATAATTTAGCCTTTGTCCTTTCATAGCAGAACTCTCTTACAGTGCAGGATGGGAACTGAAATACAGAATATCCAGGAAAGGCTGGCACAGTAAGAATATTCCATAATGGTCTCAGAATGAGGTATTCTTTGCTCTTGACTGGCCCTACTTCATATGTCAGTATCCTTCTTGGGCAGCCAGATTCACTGGTCCTTGACCCAAGCAGAAGGGAAGGTTCCCTGTCCCCTTGGACGGAAGCCTCGGCTGGCCATCACAAGGACAATCACTAGTGGTTTGCTTCAGTGTACTATCCATCCTTCTCAAGGGAAAGAGTCCTATCTTAGACACAGTAATGACATCTTTCAGGACATCTGGGTCTTATTCTTTGATATGTTCAGTCTTTTTCAGCCAGATCACCAGTAGAAGTTCCTTGGAGCAAGTCATTGGGTTGGAGCTGTTGCTCCATGATGGAACTTTATCACTCCTCAGCTTCACTGTTTTAGCATCTTCTGCCTCATGAAGTAGCATCACCATATCAGTAGCTGCATGTTTGCCACCAGGCCTCTTGCTGCCTGGATCCCCAGGGCAGGCCATCAGCACATCTGCTTGCCAGCCATCCTCTGTCTTCTCACTTACTAATGAACTGTTTGTTCCACCTGTACCATCTACTGTCTTTCCACAGCCAGATCCCAGAGACCACATCATTGCAGCTGAGCACTGTGTACCAATTTTGTAGTGTGTGGTTTGGAAGTAGAAAGTCCACACTGGTATTCAGAGAGGCCACAGTCTTTTCTCCCCACACAATGAGTGACAAAGGGATCATTAATGTTCCATACTTGTGTAAAATATGGTCAGAATAATTTTAAATTTTTATTCATTTGTTTGCACATATATGTTTGTGGGGGGGGGGGTAAATGGTGCATATGTGTCGTGGCTTCCACGTGGAGGTCAGAGGACAATCTTGGAGTGTCTCCTTGGCCTTCTTTTGAGGCAGGGTCTTTCTTGTTTTGCCACTGCACCTGGCCCCACCTCCCATTGCTGTAGGAGTGTTGGGATTACACACCAATGCACCGCTTTGCATCAGGCTTTACATGAGTGGCTAAGGAGGATTGAACTTGAGTCAGCAGACTTGCAAACAAACATCTTTAACCACTGAGCATTGCTACAGAAGGACTCTAACATAGATTAGATTAAGACAGAAATACCTAGTGGGACATTATTTTTTCCGTTTTATCTTTTGAATTAAAATTTGCAAGTTCTGAATTATGCATTGGTTTTCTGCTAGATACACACTTCAATTTACATTCCTTGAGGGCTTGCATTTAATTTTTTCTTGAAAAGGAAGTTGGTTTCAATATTCCAATTATATAGAAAACTCAGTAATTATTATTTCTGATATTTCTTCTCTCTAGAACTTTTCTCCAGCTTCTATGATTCTCTCTAAAACAGTTTAATGTTTTTCTTAACCTTAACCTCAGTCAGTGTTTTCACTAACCATTTGAGACTCCTCATTGGCTACTGGATCTTTCCTACAGTAGACATTGGCCGTAAGCATCTAGAACATTCCATTAGCTGAAAAAGAGACTAGAGAAGAGAAAGCTCTTGAACCTTTGGTGCCAGTAACATTTGTATTTTAACTTGGAAAATATGCACTTTTGTGTGTACACATTCACGTGTGTGAGTGCAAGTGCCTGTGTGCCACAGTGCACATGTAGTCAGAGGACAATGGCAGGTTGTCCTCAGCTCCAACCTTGTTTGAGGCAGGGTCTCTTGTTTTAGACAACTGCCTTTACCAGGCTAACTGGCCCATGAACCTCAGGGATATTCTCCTGTCTCCACTTCCCTTCTGGATGTGGTCATACTGAGATTACAGACGCTCAGCATTCAGCGTTTATCTGGTCCCTGAGGATCCACACTCAGGTGCTCATGTTAGTAGTATAGCAAGCGTTTTACCCACTCAGCCTTCTCCTCAGCTCTCAAATACGTACTTTTAATGGAGTCTTATTTACCTTTTACTTGCAAAGTTTTATGAGTCTGAACCACTATTTTGTACCTTACCTTTAACTGTTTTTTTATTTAAGAAATAAATTAATCATAAAGGTTTTGCAATTTAATGCATAATGTATAGTAGTTACTTTCACTGGATAATGGGCACATGGTACCTTAAGACAATGATAGAACAAAACTATAAAAATAGCTATTTTGGGAAAGCTTTATTTGCTGTTCATCTGGGCCTTGTCATTATTGGGAAAAAAAAACCACATTCTTGGCACTTTGATCTGTGAACTAAGTGGCAGGTGCCACACTGCAGTGCCAGAACATAAGAAATGCCCATTTCCCATCAGCCTGTTACTGGAAGACTGTGAAGAGGCATTTCTGAAAAACCCTGAAGGAAAACCACGATTAATTTGCCATCGTTTGGAGGATGGAACAGTCACTTCCGACGCTGCCCAGCAGTTGATGGATCATATTTCTAACGTAAGCAAGGCCCAGGTAAAACCCAGGGGATACTTAAAAGAACATGATTGGCAGAGGGAAAGCCACAGGCACGAGTGGGTGTGAGCTTGGTCTATATGAAAAGAGAAAGGTGGCTAGTGTGTCTGGAGCAGGTGAAAGGGGACAAGCAAGACAGGTGGCTCTAATCTGTCAATCTCAAAGAGCCTCAGAGACTCTTAAGGCCATGGATTTTTTTTTCCATGGAGTGAGGTGGAATGCTATTGGAAGACTTTAAACAAGATGACATTCCTGACATGGTGTCCTGTGAGTGACCTCTTTGGTGCTGTGTGGAGAATAGAGTAGCCTGGAGGGCAGTGGCAGAACCTGAGATTTGACACAGCCTCCTAGTGAAAAGTGTTGAAGGCTTAGAGTTGGTGGTAGAAGAGGTCATCAGGCAAAAACTATATACTTGTTTATGTACCATTGTTCATACCAACTCGCTATATGACCTCAGACAAGCTCTTGACATGTCTCTGTTTCCTTTACTGAAACATGGGGATTACAATGTAATATCTTGTCTGTAAGGTTACCATGAGGATAAGTGAAGTGTTTGACATCACCTCCTCTAGCTGCTGTCACTGTGTTTTCATGTCACTCTTAAACTCCTCCCCCCTTACCCCCCCACCCCCCCACCCAGATCATCACTCACTCAGGAGATCCTGCCGAGGGAGTGTATAAGACGTACATTTCTGTAGAGAAGATCATTAAACAGGTAAATATGCATTTCTCTCTAAGTTTTCATCATAAATACTGTGAATTTTCCCTAGAGAAAATCACCTG